>JAGKTI010017053.1:0-13317 GCA_018397915.1 Birgus latro | reverse complement strand
AGGAGAGAGAGAGAGAGAGAGAGAGAGAGAGAGAGACTGTCTAGGTGCTTGTGGATGCAAAAGTGGACTCATGTGGATTGACTGAGACTAAATGGCGAGGTGAGAGTGTGAGAGTCGGAGTGAGGATTGGGTATATGTGTAGGAGTAAGTGAGAATGAGATGTCAAAGGAGGGCGTATTTGTTTTGAGGAAGTTGGTTCAAGGACTGTATCGGTAAGACTGAAAGTAGGAATACAAGCGTGGGCGACTGTGCGTATATATGAGCCTATGGAATACCGTGCTAGCAAAGTAGGATGGAGTAGTTGCTGAGTGGGGTGTGCTTGCAGAAGTGAATGAGAATGGTAGTGCTCTTGTGGACATCTGTGCAGTTAGGAGGCTGGTGATAGCCAAGACCCTCTTCAGGCACAAAATGATTCGCAGGTATACGTGGAGAGAGATGAGAAGGTTGAGTGATGAACTGAATGAATGAAAGGCATTGATTGATTAGGAGTGTGTGTGGATGAGAGAATGAGGTCTCTACTGGATGCAAGAGCGTACACAGACTGTGGGAGTAGACTTTCTTACCACCATTTGGTAGTGCTGAAAGTCATAGTACAAATGCATTGGATGAAGAGGAGAGAACTGCTAGAACTGTCCATTGTTGTCTTGGGTGGTGTATCGCCCCGTGGAACACGGCTTTAGCACCCTGGTGCTTGCCACCATGTCAGATGGATGGCTAAAGTTAAATGCAGCATCAAAGTCTATCTTTTCCATCATCAGACAAGCATCACACTGAAGCAAGACTGAGGATTGAAGCAGTTTGTTGTTCTCATCATGTAGCAATACATGAAATCATGGTTCATGGCAACAAAAGCAGCTCTAGCTCCAGCAAACGATTTGAGGCATCTCCAGGAATTG
The DNA here is from genome assembly GCA_018397915.1 of Birgus latro. NCBI lineage: Eukaryota > Metazoa > Arthropoda > Malacostraca > Decapoda > Coenobitidae > Birgus > Birgus latro. Next base: position 12,421 of record JAGKTI010017053.1, on the reverse strand, counting down.
TCACTTTATCCTTTTTTTTTATGCAAGGAAGAAGGAACCAAAGGCCACAGGCCTGCATACTGTTCCTTCCAAGAAAAAGCAAAAACAATACAAAAGAGAGCAAATTCAAGATCCGTTCAGTTCGAGATACCTGGACACACTGCGTTTGAAAGACTGGAGATCATAGGAAATAGGAAATACAGACAGAGGAAGACAGTTCCAGAGTTGACCAGTTGCATAAATGAAGGACTGGGAGTAACGGTTAACTCTTGCATTAGAGAGTTGGACAGAAAAGGGATGAGAGTTTGTTGCTCGACGGGCACGTAGTACCCNTTCGAGATGCCTGGACACACTGCGTTTGAAAGACTGGAGATCATAGGAAGTAGGAAATACAGACAGAGGAAGACAGTTCCAGAGTTGACCAGTTGCATAAATGAAGGACTGGGAGTAACGGTTAACTCTTGCATTAGAGAGTTGGACAGAAAAGGGATGAGAGTTTGTTGCTAGACGGGTACTACGTGCCCGTCGTAGAGGTGGAGGGATGCAAGCAGACAGTTCAGAGGAACAGTGACCATTGAAGTAGCGATAGAAGAGAAATAAAGATGCAACAGTGCGGCGAAGAGACAAAGGTTGAAGGGAATCAGTAAGAGGAGGAGAGTTAATGAGACGAAAAGCCTTTGACTCCACCCTATTGAGAAGAGCTGCATGTGGAGAGCCTCCCCACACATGAGAGTTGTACTCCATACACGGGCGAATAAAACCCGTGTACAAGGTCAACAACTGTGCAGGCCATATCACAAGTCTGCTTGAAAGAATTTGGTAGTCGCTTGTGGTATTGTCGGATCAATTAGTTGCATTGGCCTTTTTTTAACCAACTGTTAACCCTTAAGAGAAGAGAAAAATGGTGATGGCTCTTAACGAAGAAAGAAGCGACAACACTGAATCATAAAACAATTTGAAGTTTTGTGACCAGTAACACCAAGAAGATCTTCAAACTGCTTGGCCTTCCTAATTCATTCCTAGAATTCGATCCATCCACATTGGAAAGTCGTGAGGATTACAAGGAAGCTGAGCGCATCTTCCAAGGGCTACATGTAACTAATGACTTTGCTGAAAGAAGGGTAGCACCAATTCAAGAGTTTAATCCAGTGTTGACCAAGAATGAACATCAACGGCAGTTTCTTCTCCAGGTCGTTGAGCAACATGGGCAAGTGTATCCAGATACGACGGCTACAGCTGGCAGCATTTACAAGCCATAAAACTAGGCAACAATGAGTGGGAGTTGGGTTCCCATGATACCCTCCTCCCCAGTAAGTGGCTAATACTCAGCAAAGAGATAGACCTAAGTAACCCAGTGGCATATTAACATTACGCCATAATGGTATAACTTTGAACAAGATGCAACGACAGTAAAAAATATCTAAAAAGCATAAAGATTTGCGTACACCATTTTTTAATCAATAGGAACGAAGTCCCACAGCAGCTGAAGAAAATTTATCTGATTAAAAGTTAAGGACTACCTTAGTATTTGTCTTCTTAGTGTGAAAGGGCAATATATGGTAGGATACTTATTGAGAGAGTTAGGAAAATATCAAAGGAATTTGTTGGAGAAGAACGGGGAGGTTTTAGGAAAGGAAGAGGTTGTGTAGATTAGATATTCATCCTAAGGTGTTTAATGGCAAACTTTCTAGAGAAGGGAAAAAAGTTTTACGGCCTTTGTGGATTTGGAGAAAGCATAATTATGACAGAGTGAATGGACAAGGAATGTGGAAAATATTCAGAAAATATGGAGTAAATTGGGGGCTGTTGATTGCCGTGACAAGCACATTTGAAGACTCTAAGGCTGCAGTGCGTGTGGTTGGTGCGCTGACTGAATTAACCTCTCTAAATATTGGAGATGTGTCATGTCTTCACGGTTGTTCAGTCTGTATATGGATGGGGTTATAAAAGAGATACAAGGTAGAGCAGTGGATGTCGGAGCGGCTCTAATGGAAGAGGACAGTCAATGTAAACTTCCTGTTCTGTTGTTTCCTGATGATACTGTATTAAGTGAAGATAAAGAGACACTGCAAGGCATGGCGAATGGGTGTGAAAGTGGGTAAGAAGCGGAATCTAAAGGTAAATGTAGGGAAGAGTTCATTTGTGGTTATCGATAGAGATGAAGTCACTGAATGCACAGTGAGGTTGGATAATGAGGAAATGGAAAATGTGATGCACTTACGTACTTAGGCAGTGTGATAAGAAAGGATAGAGGTTTGGCGGATGAATTGCTTGAAAGGTAAAAAGAGAGAAGAAAGGTTGCTGATGCACTGAATGCAGTGATAAGAAATAGGGAAGTGAGCTTGGATGTTGGACGTTGGATGAATGGACATGGATGAAAAATCACGTTGCATAAAAGAGAATTCTGATACCAACTCTAATGTATGGAAGTGAAGCTTAGACCTTGTTGGTAGGTCACAAGTCATGATTGAGGGCAGAGGAAATGAATTATTTGAGAGGAGCACGTGGAGCTGCAACACAGACTGACTGACAAATGAGGAAGTGAAAAGGAGCGTTGTGGTGCGAACGAAGGTGTGATAGAAAGTGTTGGGAGGAAAACATTGAAGTGATTTGGCCACGTGGAGAGGCTAGAGAATGAGAGATTAATGTGAAAAGTGTATGTGAATAAGGTGGAGGTAGGGGGAGGAAGGAGGAGACCAAGGATGAGATGGAGGGATGGAGTAGAGATAGAAATGAGGGTGGAAGGTGTGAGCTGTTTGAAGGGTAATGAAGTGGCGGGAGACAGGGTGACACTGGAGCGATTTGTTTGTGGCCACCCCTTACGGGAATAAAGCATTTGACAGTAGAAAGATAATTACAAACACTTCACCGTACGTTTATATAAATCTTGGAACAGAATGAGAACTGGATAACAAGTTTCTGTCGTACAGCACAAGAATATTAGGTAGATAAATGGAGCTGCTCTATTTAATATCTGTGTGTGTGTGTGTGCGCGCGCGCGCGAGAAGCTACTCTCTCTATCTCTATGAGACCAGTGTGGCTCACTCAAGACAGAAGGGTCGAGAGTTTGCACCCCGCCTGCGTAGCTGCCCTTCTGGGTGAGGTAGTGCTCTCCCGTCACCCAGAAGAGCTATATGATCGGTCAAGGTCTAGTTTGGGTAATTGATCTCTCTCTCTCTCTCTCTCTCTCTCTCTCTCTCTCACCAAATCACCGTCCACCACCACAGCTCTTCAACGACCACGTGACTTGGTTTCTACCCCGGAACACAGCCTTCACCCCTCTAATATCCCACAGCCTTCAGCGCATCGTGGAAACAGGCATACTGGGAAAAATATATGAGACACACGTTAGGAATGTCAACGTACCAACCACACAAGTAAGTTGAGATGCACTGCTCTGTTTTCACCTTCAGCTCAAAAGATTTGATGATTATTATCGTCATCACCAGTGCAGCACAAATCAGACCATTATTATTATCATCCAAGCAGGGCAGATCAGACCATTATCATCATCATCATCACCGTAGCAGCGCAAATTAGGCAGGTATGATCATCAGTTCATCATCATCATCACCGTAGCAGTACAAATCAGGATCATTATCATGCAGCAGTGCAAATCAGACATAATTATCATCATCATCATCATCATCATCGTAGTAGTACAAATCAAGACCATTATTATCATCATCACCGCAACAACACAGATCAGACCATTTTTATCATCACGACCATCGCCTTATCAGTATATTGGTAAGTATGAGGCATAGTCATCATTAGCCGTCGCCCAGCTAACTGAAATCATCATCAACATCACTTAAGCATAACCTGACCTGAACATGACATGACAAGGATAACAAAGAAAGTAATTTAAGGTTTGACAACTAGTACTCCCAGTTTTATATCATTGGGACTTGGCGAATGCTGACAGGAAAGTGGAGGTTGATCTAAATACAAATGTTGGTCGGTTTTCAAGACATCAACAATAAAGTATTAAATTGCCAAGAGGTGATAACGTGAAAACTGGTATCCAGACTATCCTTGTTTGTAAGACAATAGAAATATAGTTTTAAGTTCTTATGACGTGGCCAAAATAAATAAATACACAGATAAATCTTGTTCTGTACAGGTTCGTGGGACGGGTGTATTGAACTTGGAACATCTGCAGGGAGCCTTCCTATCACTGGGTCTGGGTGTTGGTCTGGCTGTCTTTACCCTGCTGTTGGAGTGTGTTGTTAAGAGTTAGTGCGACGATTACCACCACCACCAACAGCAACACCACCACCACCAGTAGCGTAGCCCTATACAAGGCGCCTTCATAACACTGGGTCTGGGTGTTGTTCTGACTGCCCTTCTCATACTACCAGAGTGCATTGTGAAGAACCAACGAAGTTTTCCCAGTACCACCATTTAACAACACTGACGACCATCACCTACATCCAGTCCACCAACACCACTAAGACAATACTCATTGCCAATATCCTACCTTCACAACTACGGTCAACCAATACCACCAGCATTACATAACTAACATCAGGTGCTGGGGAGGAACGCCTTCACGTGGTGGCATGAACATGACAGCGTGGCTTTACTGCCTGGTTGTACAAATGTCACACAAATCGGTTTCAATCTCCCGAAAGAAGGTTGATGAATTGCAGGGTAGGGCCAAATTCAGGCAACAGTCCACGGGGTTTACATACCAGATAAACCTGGAGCAGCTACTACTATTAGTACTACTTCTTAACATCACCCTTACTCAGCAGTCAACATCACCACTACTACCAGCACACAGCTTCATTAAGATACAGCCAACACTGCTACCACACACCGAACGCCACCTTCACATCGCCACCACCGCCATCGCCACCGCTGCCATCACCACAACCAACAATAACATCAACAACAACTGCAACCTTAATAACAACAAGCAAATAACATAACCTATACTTAACTGACGATGTAATCTTGAAGAATAACCTTGTGCGTATCACTGTGGGAAAGTTTTGTTATATATTTGCTTTGTTTTAGAATATTGTTATATAGATTCCCTGTTATCATTTAATGGAGGCCCTACACTGTATATTAAAAAAAAAAAATACAGTAAAAAGAGTGGCAGCAAATATGCCAGAGAAATACTGTAAAACTGACGGTCAAACCGTAAATCATTTAATGATTTGACAGTAAATTTCACGGTTAAAACTGTAAAACTTACATTATTACCGTAATTTCATTTGTACACGAAAGCCGTAAATTTTACACTACAACCGTAAAATATTCCTGGCTCAAAGAGTAAAAATTGCAGTAAAACTTTAACAGGCCCTGTTTGCACTATTGGTACCTGTGTGCATGGTTTGTGCTAAGAAAAATGTTTTGAATGATCATTTTTGAAGTCATACATGTTAATGCCATATTTCAATAGAATTCAACAAATAAACTGCGAGACTTTCAACTCTATTTCTTTTGAACAACGAAAATGTTAGAGTTGTGATCCAAAGAAAAAGTAGCAGAAAAATTTTACTTTTTATTTTCAGAACTAAACATTAAACACTTGCTGATACCATAAGAAAATTATATCCTTTATGCTGATACACACTAAATTATTTTCCAAATTGGAATGCTCAATCTTCATCACTTCATCTTGTTTAACAGAAAAATAGTGAATTTTGTTCTTAAATGAGTGCTGGAGTGGTGGCTGAAAAGTTTAAGCCTAACCAGGGAGCTGGGCCACATAAATGACATTTTGATTGCATGAAGTTCACCGCTTTTGATGACCAAGAGGGGGCGTTTTGTTCATATGGGGTTGATTTTCTTCAAAGTGTGCAGGCAGCAGACATACATTAAAATGGATATACTTGGTTGCCATCAAATATTTGCAGTTAGCCTACCGGGTTAACTCCCACGGCTATTCATCCCTATATAAATGCAACCTCAGGAAAACAAATGCCCTGCTTCGTCATCAAAAAGGTTAAATTTTGTTCATGCCAAGTGTCATTCGCCTGGCCACCTCTTTCTGGTGAGCATGGTAGGGATAGAACTTTTCAGCCACCCCTTGTACTAGGTTTGGATTAACCACATTCAGCATTAATATAATCTCCAAGACTGCACATACAATATACTGTAATCCTTATAATTTTTCATACTGGTAGTCAGTTTCAAACCTAATGCATTTCCTGTTAAAATTGCCGAACCAACGGGAAACAGAACTGTGCCAAAAATGCAAGTGGAACTGTTTATCTGGAGAACAATTTAAACAATGTCTTGAACTACAATGTAGGTAACGATGAGCTGAAAGTTATGTGCTTTGATATTTAGGAAAATGAAAGTCTTCTACAAAATCCATCAACTCCAAAGAATGTAAGGATTAGTCACCAGAATTGTTCTGACAAGAAGGATGGGAGAAAACAAGAAGTGAGGGGAGTAGACACAAAAAACGAGTGATTAAGATGAAGGAAGAAGTAGGCAACTCTACATATGGCTGGTATGGAGGACATGTTCATCATAGGCTGGTGGTGGTGGTGTCCAAACCATATAGTGTACATTATAATGACCATTGCCACTTCTTGTCATCTTAATTGTTCCTAGGACTTGCTGTGAGGTGCATCTCTTAATTTTGTAATAATATATGAGGCTTCTCCTTAAGGGTTCAGCTGAAAATGTCATGATTTAAAATTTTTAATTCATTCATTAATGATGATAATATTTTTAAAATCAAAGTAAACTTGTCAAGCTCTTCATTCACTAAGATGCTTGAAGTTCAGAAGCTTTAGTCCACCAATCATCCAATCCTATTTTTTTTTTCGATCAGGAACATAGGGGCCTAGGGCAGGGCTCAACAAAAAGGATGCAGGTAATTATAGACAAGTATCAGTTCTTCCGGCCTTCAGTAAAGTATATGAAAAAACCATCTCTTTTAGATTAACCAACTTTCTTGAAAAAATAATATTATCACAGAGTGTCAACATGGCTTTAGACAGAACAAATCAACAGAGTCAGGAGTATTGCAATTTGTAAGTACAGTCTATAAGAATCTTGACAAAAAGTATCAAGTAGCCGGTGTTTTCTTGGATTCATCAAGGGCGTTTGATTCTCTTAACCACAGAATAATGATTGACAAACTAAGCAATGTGGAGATAAGGGGAATACCACTTAAGTTATTTTCTGATTATTTCACAAGTAGAGTACACGCTGTCTATTGTAATAATGAGCATTCTTCCTTTGGAGACATAAAACAGGGGGTACCGCAAGGATCTGTTTTGGGCCCAATTTTGTTTTTAATTTATATTAATGACATCATTAACGCTAGTACCAGGTGTAGTTTTGTCATTTTTACTGACCATACCAGCCTTCTTTATGCAGAGGAAAACACACAGCAATTACATCAAACAATACAAGAGGATTTAGGGTGTGTGAAAGAGTGGAATAAGTGTAATAAACTAAAACTAAACATTCAGAAAACTAATCTGATATTTTTCCAAAACCGTTATTACCATTGTGATTTTTCAACAATAAAATTAGATAATGAAGACGTACAGCAGGTGAAGCAATTAAAATTTTTAGGGGTAATTGTTGATGAATATCTTAACTGGAGACCTCACATAAATAATGTTTGTATGAAATTATCAAAAACATGTGGACTCCTGTACAGAGTTAGAAATTTAATGCCAAAGGAAGCATTGATATCCGTATACTACACCCTGTGTTACCCACATTTCATATATTGTGTTTCTGTATGGGGCTGCAATTGGCCCACACTTTTAAATGATGTATTTTTTACACAAAAAAGAATTATCAGAACAATATGCTTTGCAGGAAAATTTGACCACACAGATAATTACTTTCATGATTTGCATTTATTAAAATTTAACTCTATTCATAAATATTTCTTACTCTTAATTATGTTTCAATATCTTAACATTCAACAACAGTACGACAATATTTTCATGTACAGGGACCATGCATACAACACACGGGGAACTCAGCTAATTTGTTATGTCCTCTAGCCCGTACTACTCTGTTTCAAAATAGTATACTATGTGCCGGGCCCAGCATGTGGAACTCACTGCCAGATCATATCAAGACAATAGCTCAGCTAAGTACTTTCAAGAAACAAGTTAAATCCTTTTTGTTTTCATTCCAATAACACAGTACTCAATTTACTTGTCAGGAATATAAATAGGTGTACAAAATATACAAAAAATTATGTGTGGATATGTGGAGATACATAATCATGCATATGAATGTTTATATGTTTGTATATGTGAATTGCTGATATTGATATGTAAAATATATGCTTGTATGTGGGTGTACGTGTGCATATGTATATGGAAGTGTATGTTTTTGTATGTGTGCTTGTGTGCATGTGTGTGTGTGTGTGTGTAGTTACATGTAAATATGAACGTATATATGCATATGCCATGCTGTTATATGTATGTATGTAGGCATATATATGCTCATAGGATGTATGTATGATTTTCCTTATATTGATGTGTATATGTACTTTTATTATGTATGTGTGTATGTATCTGTGCATGCTTGCTTAAGTAAGTGTGTGTGTATGTGTGTGTGTGACACTGTGTGCATTTGTGTGTGTAGAAACTTATCTTCTTTTTTATAAATTTATATTTGCCATACTGTACCGCTAGGCTGGATATGTTACAAATTTACATTATGTCTGCTAGGGAGTCATCTATGACTCGGCAGACTAAGCCATTATGTTCATATGTGTATGTATGTGCTTCATGTAAGATATGTAAATGGCAATAAATCAATTAATCAAAATCAATCAATCAATCAATCAAAACGTTTAACCCGAGGTGTCCCGTTGACATGTGGGTATGTCGGAATGTTTTGTAACAGTTAGACCCAACAACGAACCGATACATCGCGCGATTGCAAGGTTCACAATTTGCACAGTTTTCAAATCTCGCGCTAGATTTTGGTTACGTAGGCGCGGGAGACATTAACATACCTGCCAACAGGCAGGGACACTTGGCAACCCCGAGTGACCCACGCGCGGCCGCAGCTCGTTCACTCACCTGTTAGCAGTGACCCATGTCAGACATGGCACGCAGAGGTCTCTCAGAACAGCAAATTCAAGCCGCCATGGATGCCTTCACAGGTGACAGTAATTCATCCCTCAATGACGAGGTGGCAGACAAGGATTATATCCAACCAGAGGAGGAGGAAAGTAGCAGCAGTGATGAGGAGGTCCCATCCCCGAGGAAGCGGCGCTATATAACTTATCGTGCTGCCAGAGAGGGGCAGCCTGCACGAAAACATCGCGCTATTACCTCTCTGCAGCCCCTACATTATGTGGAGCCGGAAAGCGAGGACGAGGACGAGGACGGGGAGGGAGCCGTGGGACGTGCTGCCACGTGGTATGGCCGCGAGATCATTACCCATCACAGCCACAAGCGGACAGCACGTCGTTCACCAAGGTATGGACCTAATGTTTTGTTTGGGGAGGGCTGAAGTTGTGTGGAGGGAGTGAGAAGTGAAACTGAAAGTGTAGGGGCAGGAACTGAAAGCGAGAGTGGCAGGGAGTGAGTTATCGCGCTCACGTGGTGGTGTGAGGTAGCGGAGCGTGTCACGTGGGGCAGTGAGGGAGCTGGGTGAATCACATCGTGTGCTGATGGAGTGGGGAGGTTGAGCCCCTCTTCAGCATGTCTTATGCTCCCCAATATGCTCCCCAATATTGCCAAACTTCCTCCCCACAGCCCCCTTACGTTCCTCAAGCCCGTAAGGTAAGAGAAAGAGGAAGGATAAAGGCCGAGGGAAGAGGAGTGGTGTGGGGAAGCCCTCCTCACTCCTCGTCCCCAACCTCCCCCATAAGCATCTCCTCCCCACCACGACGACTGCGACGATAGGGACGATGTGGGCAACGGTAATATGAGTTGGAAATGGGATGATGGCAATGATTTTTCTCACATCATTCACCCATTCACTGAACAGGGGAGCACTGGCTGCTCTGTTCCTGTGATTCACCGTAGCTTACCCAGGCTGGATTTTTTCCACCTGTTCTTCGGTAAGGTTTTGTGGAGCAGATTGTGGAACAAACCAACCGTTTTGCAAGTAGCCAGTGCCATGAGAGTGAACGACTGGGCACAAGGAGCAGGCATTCCATAATATATGATTACCCTGCCTCCCTGGCAGAGATATTTGTATTTTCTGCCCTGGTACTTTTGACGGATATTTTACGTAAAAACAGAATTCCGTTATACTGGACTATGGACCCTCTCATGCAGACACCTATCTTTGGCAAGATCATGAGCCGTAATCAGTTTCAGCAAACTCTAAGCCCCCTCCACTTTTACGATGATGATGATCCTGCAAATATAAATGACACTGATAAGATGAGGTGAATTCGGTAGGTTTTTGATCACCTATGGCAAACTTTCCGTGCCTCATTTTATCCCTATAAAGACCTTGTCATTGACGAGAGTCTCGTGTTGTGGAGAGGCAATATTTCTTTTCGCCAGTATATATCCAACAAAAGGCACCGTTTTGGGTTTAAGATCTTTGTTATGCATGACTGTAGGACTGGTTATGTGCAAGACATAGTCTTGTAAACCGGTGTACAGACAGACCTAATAGAAGATTGGAGTATTGGACTGTCTGGAGCAGTGGTAAAGACAATGATAGAAGAGTACCTTCATCATGGTCACGTTCTCTACCTCGATAACTGGTACACTAGCCCTCTCCTCGCTCGTTATCTGCACCTGAATGACACGGAACTCTGTGGTACCGTCAAGGTGCACCTGCGTCACATAGTCAGGGTGGGGTGGAAACTAGACAAAAATGAGGTCGTCTTCTTCAAGGCTAACAACATCCTAGCAACAGTGTGGAACCACAACAGAGAAGTCTGCTTCTTGTCCACGGATCACCGCCCATTGACACACCGCACAGAGTCTGTGGATTACCGCAGCTAGAGTAGGCGTCGCATCTGGAAACCAGAGTATGTGCGGGATTATAACATCAACATGCGGCAGGTGGACAAGTCAGACTCCATGATATCGAGTGTAGAGTGTGGCAGGACCACGATGAAGTGGTACAAGAAGCTCTTCTTTCACCTGCTCGATACAACTGCTCTCAATTGCCACCACGTGCACGCCATGACAAGAGTGCAGGAAACCTTTGAAGGGTTTGTGAGGGAGCTTTCCCGTGAGATTATAGCCCAGTATACGGTCGAGAGAACACAGCAACGCCCACGCATTGCCCCTACTGCCCAAACTCCTCTGAGAATTTCCGCCCGCCACTTTGCCACTCCTATTCCTTCCCAGCCAAACAGACCTAGGCCCCATTGCAGGTGTCATGTGTGTGGTAATTCCCGAGTGAGACCCAACACTTAGAGAAAAGACACCCGCTATGAAGTGCATTGAGTGTGATGTGGGTCTCTGCATTCACCCTTGTTTTAGGGAATATCACACGTTGATGCAATTCTAATCTAGTGTGATTACGATAAAACGCTCATTCTCGTGATATTATACGACAAACAGAAGCTCAGTGTAATTATAAGGCCCTTAAATATGTAAATAGTAGTATAAAGTGGAAACGGGTGTAAAGTAAGTGGAAAATTATTATGTAAGTGCATACATATATTCTTAGTCGAAACATTCCTAGCGAGTGTATAAAGATGCGATATTCTGACGCTCAGTGTAATAAATAAGGAATGTATATATGTAAATGTTTTATAAAGTGGAACCGGTTGTAATGTAAGTGGGGAAGTTTATTAGAAGTGGAGAAATAAAATATAAGTTGAAACACGAGTGGTAACGAGTGTGCTTGCTACGTGATTATGCGCTACCATTGCGCTAAATATCATCGTAAGAAATGTAAATAGGTGAGAACATTGACACTGGGAGAACAATGGTATAATGTCATCAAAACAATAATATGAAAGTATAAAAAATGTAATGTATGTTGAAAGAAGCGTCATAACGAGTGCGCTGAGTATGCAAATATGTGCGATCATTACGCTAAATATCATCTAAATATCATCGTAATGAATGTAAACAGCTGAAAAAATGTACATAAAGTCAAAAATGGTAAAATGTCATTGAAACACTATTATGCAAGTAGAAAAAATGATGTTTCCTGAAACAAGAAACTTAGCCACTCATGTGCGACCAATGTGATGAAACTCGCTATGCTCGCGCAATAGACCTATGCTTATTTTTCCTTTATGCCCCATTGAAAACCGTTATATTGTTGTTGAGATTGTTTACTAGTTCCAATCATTAAATGTAGACGTGTTCTTTGATGTTTCTCCCAAAATTACCTACTGCAGAAAACGTGAGAGCCAGACACGTCAGTGACAGAATACGGTACATGCACCAGGGAAGCTTACCTGTTCTGACCACTTATGGACCCAGGTAACCACTTTATCGTTGATTTTCCTTTGTTTCTCAACAAAAGCGGATGTTTTTGCCCATTTTTTTTTTTTAAA
>JAGKTI010017051.1:0-13690 GCA_018397915.1 Birgus latro | reverse complement strand
ATCACATACTGTAAAAAAAACATAAAAACACACACACACACACACACACACACACACACACTATTTAATGGAAAACACGAGAAAAAGAGGACTTGATGATCCATCAGTACTAGATCTTATATTTACTAGGCAAGAAAATCATACTGACAATATAATGTATCACCCACCATTTGGCAAAAGCAACCATGCAGTATTAAATTACAACTGCAGGATTGCTTATGACATAGTTTCCAGTAATGAGAGTTACAAAAAGAGTCTAAGCTACAAAAATGGCAACTACCTTGATCTAAAGAAGTACTTCTTAGGAATAGATTGGGAAAAGGAGCTTAGAGGACAAGATTTAAATGTTATATAAAGAAAATTCTGTGAATTTTGTGAAACAGGAGTCCAAAAATAAAATATTCCACAGCATAAAGAAGCAGAAATGAAAATAAAGAAATGGTGTAATACAGCATATAAAAAATCAATAGAAAACAGAGACTTGCTGTGGAATAGATACAGAAGACACAATAGTGAGAGGGCATATAACAACTATAAACTGGCAGGAAATGATTATATAAGGACACAGAGAGAAGCTCAAAGACAGCTTGAGGAGGACTTAATAAATAAAAGTATTGATCAGCTGAAGCTATTACACAGCTACATCCAAAGCATAACCAAAGATAATGATAAAATACTGTCCAATATGGACAAAGGGATCATCTATACACAAGAAAAAGATTTTTGTTAAGCCTGTCTATCTATCTATTGCCAGATGCCTTAATCCCGTAAGAGGTGGCCACAAACAAATCGCCTCCATGTCGCCCTGTCTCCCGCCATTTCATTGCCCTGTTCCCAGCTCATACCCCCCTGCCTCATATACCTCTCCACTCCATCCCTCCATCTTTTCCTTGGCCTCCCACTCCCTCTCCCCCCATCAACCTCACTCACATACACTCTGCTCATCAATCACTCACTCTCCATCCTCTCCACATGGCCAAACTACCTCAGTGTGTTTCTCCTAATGCTTCATATCACATCCACATCCACACCACAACACTTTTTCACTACCTTATGTGTCAGTCTGTCGCTGTGACTCCACATGCTCCTCTCAGATAACTCATTTCTACTGCTCTCTCCAGTGGTGGCAAAAAGGGGGGGCATGGGGGGCAAACTCCCCCCCCCCCCAGTCAGAATCTTTGCCCTCCCAGTTGCCCCCCTAGTCAGATCCAGTACAACTAAATAAAAAAAATAAAGGCAATACAAGAAGGAAAATGACCAGGAAAGACCACTGATATGATTTGTCCCTATAATCACAAAATAAATAGTTCTAGGAATGTTAATTGAGAGGCATTATGATAGAGAAGAGGTTATCCCTGTTTTTCCCATTATGGCCAGTCACTCTAGGTGGTGGCATCATCAAGTTTCTTAGTGTATGGTCCTGGGCCGGTATGCATATACCTAAAACCTCCTCCTAAAGTAACTCCTAAATACCCCAAACCCACTGCTTGGTGCAAGCTAGGCTTAAGACCTTTACATAAAACCGAATGAAAGTCCTCCTAACTAATCACCTAGCTCCCTCATCACTATCACTATCCTGAGGAAAAATGAACACCTAGCATGATACTTTAATATGTTGCATGTATTTGTTTTCAGAAGTAAGATACTCTGTTAAATATAAACTCCAAATTTCTAGGTAAAAGAATTCATCAAAATTCACCGTTAAACATTTTTGGGAATCTTTGAATCAGTAATTGAATGATGCATTAAAAAAAAAAAAACTATCCTGAAACTTGATTTTTTTATAATTCAAAATGCTAAATACTCAGAGCTTCCTGGGACTTCGCCCCCTTCGCCCTCACCAAGGCTTTGCCCCTGGACCCCACCAGGGGCCCTAAGGTGGGCCCCTGGACCCCACCCGATTTTGCTTGTGCTTAGTGTTCCTCGTGAGTACATATTTGCCCCCCCAACATTTTCCTTTGCCCTCCATTTGCCCTCCACTTTGAAAATCCTGGTGCCACCACTGGCTCTCTCTCTTACTTCTGTCCCTCCAACAAGGTCCAAGCTTAACTTCCATATGTTAGAGTTGGTATCACAATACTGTCATGTAGTAGCTTTTTCACTTCCATGCTTCCCTCCCTGTTTCTTATCACTGCATTCAAGGAACCAGCAATCTTTCTTCCCTGTTGTGCCCCTTCAAGCACTTTACCCTCTAAACTTCCATCCTTACTCATCACACTACCTAAGTACTTAAATGCACTCACATTTTTCATTTCTTCCTCATCGAACCTCACTGTATATTCACTGACTTCACTTCTCTCGAAGACCATAGTCTTACTCTTCCCTACATTCACCTTTAGATTTCGTTTCTTACACACTTCCCAAAATAATCCACCAAGCCTTGCAACTCCCCTTCGTCTTCACTTAACAACACCATATCACCTGCAAACAACAGTACAGGGAGTTTCCAAACACTGCCCTCTCTCACTAGGGCTGCTCCAACATCCACTGCCCTACCTTGTATCTCTATTATAACCCCATCCATAAACAGATTGAACAACCATGGAGACATGACGCATCCTTGTTTCAATGCAACCTTCAAATAGAAAAATTCACTCAGTTCACTAATCACATTCACTGCAGCCTTAGCACCCTCATACATACTCTTCACGGCCTTTAACAACTTCCCATCTACTCCATATATTCTTAATACTTTCCACAATCCTTGTGATCCATCCTGTCATATGCATTCTCCACATCCATGAAGGCTGCATACAACTTCCTTCCCTTCTCTAGAAACTTTTCCACTAAAGATCTAAGGACGAATATCTGATCTACACAACCTCCTTCCTTCCTAAAACCTCCCTGTCCTTCTCCCACTAATTTCTCTGTTATCTCCCTAACTCTGTCAATACGTATCCTACCATATACTTTTCCTATTACACTAAGAAGGCAAATACTCCTATGATTACCACACACTTCTTTTTCCCCTTTTCCTTTGTACAGGGGAATAATTATACCTGACTTCCAATCCTCTGGGACTCTGCCTTCCTCCCAGGCCAAAATGCATATCTTCCACATCGATTCTACTGCTATCTCTTCCCCCTGCTTCAGCATTTCACCACTCACTCCATCAATTCTTGGGGCTGTCCCCATTTTAACTTTCTTCATTGCATCCACAACTTCCATCCTACTAATTTCTTCCTCTCTTCTCACATCCCTTCTTCTCCCAGCCATTCCTCAGCCACTTATATTTACATTGCTTTTATTCTCTGTGTTCAACAGTTCATTAAAGTGTTCTCTCCATCTGCTCACTTTTTCTCCCTTCTCGACTAGTAATCTACCATTTTTATCTTTCACTCCCCAACTAACTTCTTTAGCGCCCTGTTCAACTCTCTTTACCTCTTTCCGGAACATTTTCTTACATTCCTTCCACTTTACACTCAGGTTCCTTCCAGATTCCTCATCCACTCTCTTCTTACTCTCTCTTACTAATCTTTTCACCTCTCTCTTCTTTTCTACATATAACTCTCTCTTCTGTCTCTCAACTTCTTCCACACCCCTGTTTGTCATCCACTCACTATATGCTTTCTTCTTTTGTGCCACAGCCTCTCTCACCCCTTCAGTCCACCATGCTGTTCATCTTCTCCTCATCCCACTCACCACTTCACATGCTTTACAGATTTCTTCTGTGAATGCCTTGCACATACTTTCCACGCCTCCCATCTGCTCCAGTCTATATTTACCCAATTGTTCCTCCACTTCCCTCCTATATTCTGCTTTTTTTCCATCCTCTTGTAACTTTTCCACCCTCTTTGTATGAAGTACTTCCTCGTGTCCTTCCCTTCTTCTATTTTTCCATTTCCTTTTGGACTTTGATTCTGTTCACCACCAAGTGGTGGTTGGAAAGTCCACTCCCCCAACCTCTATATACTCATGCATTCATTACACAACTCATCCTCTCATCCACACACATACACACACACACACATAATCAGTCATTGCCTTCCGTTCATTCAGTTCACCACCCACCCTTCTCATCACATGCCACATATACCTATGGATCGTTTTGTGCCTGAAGAGGGTATTAGCTATCACCACCCCCTCCTGGCACAAATGTCCACTAAAGCACTGCCATTCTCATCCACCTCTGCAGGTGCACCCCACTCACCCACTACTCCATCCAACTTCACATTCCCTGCTTTTCCATTCATATCTCCAATCAAAAACACTCTCTCATTTCTTTCAAACTTTTCCATGCATGCTTCCACATCTGTCCAGAACTCTTCTCTTCTTGCATGATCTTGCGTTGGTGCATACACGCACACAATCGGCCAATAAAAATTTCCAATCAGTTTTTACAGAAGAAAACAATTTTGAGAGAGATATTCGCATGCCCTCTCATATTACCAGATATACATATATCAGAAAAAGAAGTACAGTAAGAATTAAGTAAACTAGAAAAAGGAAAAGCAAATGGTCCTGACGAAATTTCATGTTTGGTGCTACATGAATGTGCAGAAGTTAAAGTAGACCAAAATATTTAGTATTCAAGGAATCCTTAGGTCAAGGTAAATTACCTGATTGTTGGAAGAAAGCAAACATTGTTCCCCAATTCAGGAAAGGGAATAGACAGAATCCACTCAACTGCCAACCAGTATTACTGATCAGTGTTGTAAGTAAGATACTAGAAAAGCTGATAAGAAATGTTTGGGGAAACCATCTAGAAGAACACAGGCAGTTCAGTTTTAGAAAAGGAAAATCATGTGTTACTTAACAGTTACAAAAACATTACAGAAATAAGAAGGATGGGGGGACTGTATTTATTTAGATTTCAAGAAAGCATTTGACAGAGTGTTGCACCAAAGACTTTTATGGAAATTGTACCATTAACCCTTAAACCACAGGGTTGTCGGAGGTGCGCCGTGCCCATCCCGCGGGGATATTCGCTCTCCAACTGACTTTTTAAAAATATTTGCCAAAAATCAGTTATTAGTCCTAGGGTATTATAATTACATATGCGTATGGCACATACCTTCAGCTTTCTCCTGGGTTGTTCTTTTAGCACTCGACAACTACCGTAGGACTTGTGGAGACTTCTGAAGTTGGGTAATTAAGTCTCCACTTTACACTTCCCGACTTCCCGTAATATCAATACCACTGCCAGATATTAACACTAGAAACACTATTCAATAATATACAAGTAGTTTGGAATCCATACTAAAAAAAAAAAAAACTGTGAAAGCAATGTAAAATACGAGCGCATACGAGCCTCCCACTAGCGCTGATTCGCCGCTGGTATTCTGTCATTTCTTACTCATATACACACTCACACTTTATTATTTCAAGTACTTTATTACACTTATATATATCTACAGTCCTTTACCACCTCCCACACGATGTTTAGTAGGGGTAGAGGTCACAGGGCCTTTTATAATGGGCGCAAAAGGGGCAGAAATGGAGGGGCGCGACTGCGACGTGATTTCACCATGAAGGACAATAGCGAACTGAATGTACAATATGTATCTCGGTAGCCAAGAGTTGAAAATGTAAGCTGCTAATGTATATGCTAAGAAATAAGTCATAGGAAATCTAGACAATACATAATAAATTAGGTAGTTCCAGGTGAATATAAATATCACTCAGGCTTCTCCCTTCCTTTCTTATATACATTTATATTACAAGAGTAGCTCATATGGCATATTTCATGGGAGAAAAAGCAGGGGAAATTAGCGAACGAGTGCAGGTTGGATGTTGCCAAGTGATAATTAGCCAATTCCATGTGTATGGCACTATCAATTACCTTATTTTTTTTATATATATATTATTTTGTATAAGAATAGGGCATAGGGCTCATTTCAGTGATGAAAACAGTGGAAAAATCCGAGGAAGGTTTACTTATCGCAGAGCGGCTGAGCAGACGACACGAGAGGGTAATGGAGGGGAGGTAGGGAGGGGAGTCTAGAATGGGGAAAATGGCTAAATTGTCAACAATGGATGGGAGTACTGATGACATTAGCAGCTTTGACTATTGTTGGACACTGGCAGTGCTGATAGATTATACAAGTCACCACCTGAAAGCCCGAACGAAATAAAAAAAACACAGTCACAGAAGTGACGCCCTGCGGTATGATCCATTGCACCCGACCATCACGAAAGTGACGACCTGCGGTTTAGGGGTTGAGGAGGAATCCAAGGCAACCTGAACTGTTGGATGCAAAATTATTTCAGAAAAAGGGAAATTAGATCAGTTCTATGAGGTAATTACTCATCTTGGATGGAAGTGACTAGCGGATTCCACAGAGCTCAGTGCCGGCACCAATTATGTTTTTAGTATACTGTATATATCAATGGCATAGACTGTATCATTGGAAATGGAAGCTATTTTAATATGTTTCCTGTTGATGCAAAAATACAAAGGAGAATTACTAATGCAGACTCTTGCAGAGAGCTACAAGAAGACTTAAATAAACTTCATGAATAGAACAATAAATGGCAAGTGGAATTTGATGTGGACAAGTGTCATGTAATTAAGTTTGGTAAAAGTGGAAAAAAAACAGATTGGGAGTATAAGTTAGGAAGTTCAACCCTACAAATATCACAAAGGGAGATGGACCTAGGAGTGATTATCAATAACAATCACCAGTTGACTACATCAGTGAGATGGTACGGAACATGTACACGCTGCTTGCTAATATGAGACAAGCATTCACATACATAAATGATGACATGCTGAGAAAGATAACATCATTCATCAGACCAACCCTGGAGTATGCATCAGTAGTCTGGATTCCACATCTCAAAGAACAAATAGATAAGATTGAAAAAGTACAAAGGGTTGCTACAAGATGGTCACCAAGCTTAAGGGATCTAAGCTACGAAGAAAGACTAGAAAAATTGAATCTACCAACACTACAGTAGAGAAGGAAAAGAGGAGACATGATTTTGCTATATAAATGCACCTCAGGGAAAAAGAAAATAGACTTAAATGAGTATATAACCTGTGGGGAAGCATCAGCAAGAGGACACTGCAAAAACTACATAAAAAGAGAGGTGACAGTGATGTAAGGAAATTCAGTTTCCCAAATAGAGCAATTGATCAGTGGAATGCACTACCAAATGAAACAGTGTGTGTCAAAACAGTTCATAAATTTAAGGACATGTATGATGAAAATGGTTTAGTACATGGGACAATACGAGCTTGACTCATTCCTGTAATTGTACAGTTAGGTAAGAACAATTTGGTAAGAACACACACACACACACACAGGTCGGCGACTTAGACAGACGTCTTCCTGGATCGCAGGGAAATAATCGTTGAAGAAGCGGCGAAAGGAAACCAGCCTATTGTGATTATGGAAATGAGTGCGTGAGTGGTGGTCCCGTCGGACATTAGTTTTAAAAAAACGCGGGTTTTGGGATAAAGGGAGCAAGATACAGTAGACTAGAAAAGTTTCCATATGGTTGTATCATGGCGGAAAGCAACGGCGGTTTGTTTACGTCTGGTGAAAGGGAATTTGTGGGTTTCTCCGACGAAGATGCAAGAAATGGAAGTACAAAACTGAATCAAACAAGAGTAGCAGGAGTAGAAACAACGGCGGAGAGGAATGTCCAGGAATTGAAGAAGGTATGGGTAGTAATTAGAGAGCTGCAGGAGAGGAACTTACAACAGGAGAGAGAGACCAAAGTTTTACAGAACAAGCTGGAAAAAGTTTACACACGCAGTGCGGAACAAGAAACAGAAGTTACGGAATTAAAAGTGAATAATGAATCTGCCACAAATGAAATAGAACAGCTCAAGAGGGAAAACAAGAGGTTGGAAGAAGAAAGAGACAGAATGAAAAGTAAATTAGATGAGTATGATTCAAAATCAAGGATGCTAGATGAACATATTAAGGAAATCAAGGAGCAACAAAAGGGGTGGAAGAAAATTCAGGAGGAAGGGAATGTAAATTTGAAAGAGATTATAGAACAACAAAGCAAGGAAAAGGTGGAGAAAGAAGTGGTTAGGGTACTGAAAAGTAGAGAATCTTTAGTCAGGGATGTAGCAGATAAGAAAAAATGTGTAATTATTTTAGGGATAAAAGAAAAGCGTATCACGATAAGATCTGAAAGAGAAAGAGAAGAATTGAAAGAAATAATATCAGTAGTCATGGAGGGTAACAATGAAGCCCAAGAAGAGATTGAAGAAGTGTTCAGGTTAGGTAAGTAAGTATGAGGAAGGAGGGGCAAGGCCATTGAAGGTGAAGTTTAAGTCCCAGGCAATAGTAAATGAAATCATGAATAAGACATGGAAATTGGCAGACAAAGAAGGGTTCGAAAATGTCTGGTTAAGGAGAGATGCAAATGAGGAAGAAAGAGCTAAAATAAAGGAGTTAGTAAATGAAGCCAAGGCAAAAAACGAACAGAGAACGGAAAAGGAGAAGACAGTGTTTTATTGGAGAGTTATGGACCAGAAATTGAGGAAGTGGTACCGACGGAGAGGAGGAGAAAAGATGGTATAAGTAATAACGAAAAAAGTTTGAAAGTGGCGTACACTAATGTAGATGGATTAATATCGGCAATGTTAGAAATCAATGATTTCTTGAGGGTACAAGAACCTGATGTTATGTGCTTTGTAGAGACCAAGTTAAGGGAGAATATTGATATCCATATGGGAGATGGCAAATACAAATTGTGGAGAAGAGACAGAAAAGATAAAATGGGAGGAGGAGTGATGATAGCAGTGAAGAACAACTTAAGTGTAGATTCTGTGGAAATGGGAGAGGGTAGGGCCGCAGTGATAAACATGAAATTAGAAACTGGAGAGAACTGTAAGAGAGATATAGCAGTAGTATATGTTCCACCTAAGACAAGAGCATGGATTGACGATGAATACCAGATGTTGTCAGACATGTTTAGTTATCTACAGAAAGTGATTGAGAAAAGCAATAATGTAATTCTAATGGGTGATTTTCATTGTAAAGAGGTGAACTAGGAGGAATGGGACTCAGGAGGTGACGAAGATTCGTGGGGCACTATATTGTTAAACATTGTGATGAATAATGTAATGACACAGTGGGTCAAAGAAGAGACATGATTCCGAGGTGATGACACCCCAGCAAGATTAGATTTACTGCTAACCAACGAACCTGATGTAATTGAACCCTTGAAATATCTGTGTCCTATGGGAAAAAGTGATCATGTGGTCATTGAGTTCCAGATGATAGTAGGGACGTGGTGCCAAGAGATGAGCTCCATAGGCAGGGAAGATACAACTTTGGGAAAGCAAACTTTACAGAATTGAGAAAAATTTTTTAAATTGCAGATTGGAGAAAATTCAGAGAAACAAGAGAGATTCAGAGGAAGTGGGATATCTTTCTAGACTTCTATAATTCAGGAGTGGAAAAATATGTTCCAAGAGTAAGTGGGAAAGAATACAGGAAAAAGGAGTGGTTTAATAGAAGGTGTATGATAGTGAAAAAAGAGAGGAACATGGCGTGGAACAAATGGAGCAAGAGAGGTAATAACAGAACAAAGGAAGAATATAAAAGAACTAGAAATGAATATACAAGAATTCATAGAGAGGAAGAAAGGAACTTTGAAAAAGGTATAATCGACAAATGTAAGGATGAACCCAAACTGTTTTATAGATTTGTTAATGGCAAATTGAAGCAAAAGGAAGGAATCACCAAACTGAAAGTAGAAGAAGAGGTCTATAAGGATGCGGCAATGCAAGCTGAAATAATGAACAAACGTTTCCAATCAGTTTTTACTAATGAAGGGGAGTTTGTGGAGGGGGAGGGAGTAACTAGGAGTGTAGTGATAAAAGATATAAAAGTGGAAGTGCAGGAAGTGTACAAATTACTGGAAACTCAAGATGTAAGGAAAGCCCCAGGACCAGATGGAATTTCAAATTGGGTACTGAAGGAATGCAGAGACCAACTGGCAGATAAGATTCACAGTTTAATTGTGTGTTCGCTGGAAGAAGGGAAAGTGCCTCGGGAATGGAAGAGAGCAAATGTGGTACCAATTTATAAGAGAGGAAACAAGGAAGAACCCCTGAACTATAGACCAGTGTCCCTAACCAGCATGGTTGCAAAATTGTGTGAGAAGGTTCTGAAAGATAGGTGGATAAAATATCTGGAAGAGATGAATATTTTGACTGAAAGTCAGTTTGGATTTAGAAGTGGAAAGTCATGTGTTTCCAACTTGTTGAGCTTTTACTCAAGAGTGATTGATGTGCTGCAGGAGAGAGACGGTTGGGTGGATTGTGTATATTTAGATTTGGAGAAGGCCTTTGACAAGGTACCCCATAAGAGACTAATGTGGAAACTAGAGCATATAGGAGGACTGAAGGGTAACCTCCTGGAATGGATGAAAGACTTTTTGAGAGACAGACAAATGAGGACAGTAATAAAGGACAGGATGTCTGGATGGAGAGAAGTAACAAGTGGTGTCCCACAGGGCTCGGTGTTGGCACCAGTAATGTTCCTGATTTACATAAATGATATGGTAGATGGAGTAAACAGTTATGCAAGTCTGTTTGCTGATGATGCCAAGATCTTGAGGAAGGTAGAGGTTGAGGAGGACTGTAAAATGCTGCAGGAGGATCTGGATAGGATACATGACTGGAGCCGGATGTGGGAAATGAAATTCAACGCAAAAAAATGTAAAATATTGGAAATGGGTAAAAGCACCAAGAGACCATCACTGAACTATATGATGGGTAATGAACCAATCACAAAAGCGAGAGAAGAGAAAGATTTAGGAGTGCTGTTCCAGGATAGTTTGTCACCTGAAAAACACATCAACAAGATAGTTAGAGAGACATATAAACTCTTGACCAACATAAGAGTGGCATTCCATTACATGAATGAAGAGATGATGAAAAAACTGATAGTGGCCATGATCCGCCCCAGGTTAGAATATGCGGCAGTAGTGTGGTCCCCACACAAAAAGAAAGATATAAACAAGATTGAGAGAATACAAAGAACAGCAACCAAGATGGTCCCCAGTTTGGCAGATCTGTCATATAGTGAGAGGCTAGANGGTCATAAAATGCTACACGCTCCAATCCAAAAAGGCCGACGCATGCAAGCATTTTGCAGCCTTCAAAAACGAAACGAAACACACACATGATCAAGAGTTGAGTAATGAGGACTTACTAGACCTTGGAAAACAAATGGAAAATGATGAAAAAAGTGATGAGGCAGAACCGCTAACACAGTTTAAGATCAAGGAAATGGCAAATGCTTTTGACTTCCTAGAAAAAGCAATGGCTCTATTTGAAGATCAGGACCCAAATGCAGAGAGGTTTGCCAAAGTGTACAGGGGAATGGAGGATGTAGTGTCCTGTTATCGTCAAATCTATGACGAAAAGAAATATGCCACCAAGCAGTCTTCAGTTCTCCAGTTTTTCAGGAGAACTGAACACCGAGCCACAACCTCACCACCAGCTTCAACTTCATCCTCATCTTCAACTCCTGACACCCCATCTTCAGCCCCAGACTTCCCTGCTTCAGCCCTGGACTCCCCTGCTTCAGCCCTGGCAGTGCCTTCCACATCGCAACCCCAGTAACGAGTCAAGTTGATGTTGTCAGAAGGTATGTGTTAGTGACATACAGTATGCATCTTTATTACAGTACCATACAGTAATTGGTCATTTTATCACTGAAATAATTTTGTCCGAGTGAGGAAAAAAAAGCCATCAAACTTGATGTTAGAAATGCTTACATTATCGTGCCGGTAATGATGTTGGTATTTCATATTTTACGGCAGTATTTTACGGTAAACTTTATTGTATGATGAAGTATGAAAAGTGTTTGAATTTAGGAATAAAATGTGTGTTGGCAGTGTGCACGTGTGTAAGGACGGGAGAGTGAGGGAGCGGCAGCCTGACTCAGTTGTGGGTGAGGCAGGTGCGGCATAACTCAGTTGCCATGACGATGAGAAGTGCCGTTACTGCAGCGAGTGAGCTACTGTGACGAAGACTCGTAGCAAGTACAACTTATATTTTATTCAATAAATATCATCAGTTCAAAAGACTGTGTTTCTTATACAAACCTGTTATAAGATTATTACATGTATAGTATGCGATGTATGGTTGAAAAATCTGTAAAACTCGACTTACGTTCAAAATTGGCTTACGTCATGTCTCAGGAACGGAACTCTGACGTAACCCGGGACCTTTCTGTACAGTACAGTATTTGAAGTGTTTATAATTAAGTTATACCCATAATGTTCTTTCTAAATGCTAAAAAATTAGAAAAGGGGTCTACATTAATATTAAGACATCAACTTTAATCACACGGCGAGCGGTTCGTGGTGAGCTGACGACGTAACTATTTTTCCTCCACATCATTTCCCCCCAGCGTCATTTTCCTCAAGTCCCTTGATATACTGCTCGACGGTGACGAGTGATAAGTGAAATATACAGACAGAGTGATCGTATTTGTAAGATTGTAAAAATTAAGGTGTATAATGTGTACAGTATAGTATTTGAAAAATGCTTAAAATTATACATACACGGTAGGCTGAGGTGGTTTGGACATGTGGAGGGGATGAGGGATGATGATTGGGTACAGAGGGTGAGAAGTGTTAATATTGGGGGAGGGGTTGGGAGGGGTAGACCGAGAAAGACATGGGATGAGGTCATTAAGTGTGACTTAAGGGTTAAGGGTCTGAACAGGGAGGCTGCCAGGGATCGAGCAGCATGGAGAGCCGCCATTAGGTGACCAAGGCCGACGCATGCAAGCATGTTGGAGCCTTCAAAAACGAAACGAAAAATGAAACAAAACACGGTACATGCTACAGCTTCGATTCCCATCCACAATTTAGCTCTTGTCAGTGAAGACAATTGGGACAGTGATTCAAAACTTGAAAATGGACAGTTACCTAAAGATTGGAAAAGAGCAAGTATTGTGCCAATCTTCAAGGGAGGAGATAGGGAAGAACCACTCAATTACAAACCCGTATCACTTACTAGTATAGTTTGTAAAATCTGTGAGAAAATTATTAGAAAAAGATGGATAAAGCATTTAGAAGAAATTTGGTTTTAGGGAAGGAAGATCATGTGTTACTAACCTATTAAGTTTCTACAGTAGGGTAATAGGTGTCATATAAGAAAGAGTGGGATGGGCAGATTGTGTGTATCTTGATCTCAAGAAGGCATTTGACAGGGTGCCCTATAGGAGACTGCTGTGGAAGTTGAAGACCTTTGGAGGGGTGCATGGGAAGCTATTAAAGTGGATGGGAGATTATTTGATAGAAAGGCAGATGAGAACAGTGATAAGAGACGAGGTTTCACAGTGGAGAAGCGTGACTAGTGGAGTACCCCAGGGCTCTGTCTTGGCCCCAATAATGATTCTGATATATGTAAATGATTTGCCAGAGGGTTTGAATACAGTAATCCCTCTAATATCCGGACATCCAATAACCGGACATACTCACTAACCGGACATTCTGGTCTGCCCAACCCCCAAAATGAAAGAAAATCCGAAAAAAATCGATTAATTTTCGATTTTTTGGGACTGCGTCAGTTTGAATTTCCCGTGCGCGCCGATGCCCTCTGTTTACACTCGTGACGCCACTCGGTCGCCATTACCCACTCCCCTCCTCCCTCATGAACAACTCCGAAAATGGCGGCCGAAGTGATTGCTTTTGTGGTGATACCCTACCTCCTACAGTGCTTGATACTGCTCTTCACCTTCTTCATCATGTGTGTGATGAT
>JAGKTI010017050.1:0-18422 GCA_018397915.1 Birgus latro | reverse complement strand
TAGGGGGTTAGGTTCTAGGAGCCTCATATTTTTTATTAAAAATATATTTAAGGATAATTATGAATGTCTGTCTTACAACACTCAAGACGTGTGTTTACATACAATCTCACCGACTGGACACATCAGTGCATACTGCTTTCTAACCTAACCTAACCGATTAGTTTTGCCCCCTAATACTTCCCATAAAAATTTTAATCGCCAAGGATTGTCACTAAGCCTCTTGAAAGTCCTCATTACCAATCAGGCTTTTGACCTTAACAACACATGAATGATGGCCGTCTAGCATCACGCATATTTCACCAGGAATAAGTTTTGGTGCACATAAAAAAAAAAAATGCAGTGTGAAACCATTTTGAAAGCCATTAGTCATCAACAATAAAGGAAAAAAAGCTATAAAGAAGTTTTCATCAAGGACTGATGGTTTCGGGACAATTCACCATCAAGTCATATTCGCTGTCACAACAATAACAAGACAGTTCACCATCATTAATGAAGACAGCTATGGTGATACTAGAATATAATTCACAGGTGACCACAGTGAGGAAGAAACAATTATTGACTAAAGGTGCAACTAATAAATAATACCCAAAGCCAATGCAATTGAACATAGACTTTGATGGATCCCCCTGAAATATAGTTATTTAAGTATTGATTAATTAATAATACCATAAGTATTTATAGAATGACAGGGAATCGTCCAGGGTGCAAATTGTCCTGACAGGGAATCGTCCATGTTTTGACGGTGAATTGACTTAACAGTGAATTGTTTCGGAACCACAGAGTTGTGGGTGATGCAGGCTCATCGACGTGAGTGGATAGGCTGGCTGGGGGTCAAACAGGGCTGATGGGGGAGACTGGTGGAACCGCCGTTTTTGCTGGAGTACTTTACTTGCTGGTGTGGACGTTGATGCATCACTATCTGGGAACCCCACAAATAAACAGGAGGATACGAGTGAAATGTTTGCTGTTTTTACATGTTTGCCCCTCGTGAAAAAGTCCCTGATGTCTGACTGTTTGATTGCAGCACAACGGTGATTTGGGAAGTCATCGTAATAGCTATGAAAATGAAGCAGTTCATTAACTGTGTAGGCTGGGTATCTCTCCATGAATTGGATGATCTCTCGAAATGATTCATCAGCATCTTTCCACGAACAGCCAGGAGCCATGGCTGATATTCCACCAAATATTACGGAAAATTGTGATAAAACAGCAGTGTGTTGCTGTGTTTACACTGTTAAGCTTCAAAATAGTTGCCGTGATGCGCTCAGTGGCGAAGGAATGAAAACATTCGGGCAGGATGGTTGCGCGGTGAATTTGAAATGCTGGTTAGGTCCTGGATTTTCCCCAGTTGATTGATTTTGGAAATTTTCTTTAAATTGTCCAGTTTAGCGCCAATTCTGGTTGACTGGCTCGCGGATAATCGAGGTTCTACTTCATTAACCCCTAAACCACGGGGTTGTGTGAGGCAGTCCTGGCACTTCCAGCTGGTGGCAGTTTGCGCTGTGACTTATTTTTTTATAAAATATAGGCCCAAACTAGCCAGAGTGATATAAATAGCTCTCAGGACTCTCCAACATTTTTTCATATACAGGTATATTTATATTTTGAAGGCCACGGCTAATTAAAAAGAAAACAGAGGCACCAAAATGACGGCTGATGACTCGAGCCATCACCACCGAGCGTCATGAAAGTGACGGCCCGCGGTTAAGTGGTTAAGCACATTAAGGAAGTCTGCATTGCACACAATCACCTACGCCAAGCTCTGTGGGAAAGCCCAGTCTCAGCTGTGGCATTCGTTAGGGACTTGGGGCTGTTCGGCCAGACTGCCTAAGGAACAACTACTACTACTACTACTACTACTACTACAACATGGGGCTCAAGACTGACCCCTAATGCACACCAACATTCATGGAAAACACATCACTCAGATCTGCATTCACTCTTACTTGGTTGTGAATACCCACATACATAGTCATAACCACTCTAACCAGCCACTCCTTGATCCCAAGCTTTCTCATTGCCCACTTCACCACCTCCCTAGGGACGTTGTCAGAGGCTTTCTTCAGACCAATAAAACCAAAGTACGGATCCCTTTTCTTTCCTGCATATTTTTCCTGAAGCTATTGGACAGTGAATATCCCATCAGTGGTTCTTTTTTCTTGGCATAAACCCAAACTGCATCACATCAGTATTCACACTTTCCCCAATCATAGCTTCTAGAACTCTCTCCATTATCTTCATTATCTGGTCCAAAAGCTTTATGCCCCTTTAATTTTCTCTTTCCAGGGCAGCACCCTTCCCCTTTACACATTTACTATCATACTCATCAGCCAGTCATGTGGAACAGCACTCCCCACTATCCGACGTAATAGAGCCAAAGGCATGTCCGGAAAGTGGTCTTGTCCGGATACTGGGCCCTGCTCCAGCACCAGTCATTCCGAACCCTAACTAACCTAAATCAGAGAACCACCTACCTACCTCCCTACTGGACATGCATAGCACTTATTTAAGACCCCATTCACATAAATAATGGACACAATGCATGAATTAATTGAATTTTAACCAAAAAATGATGATTTTGAGGTGTGTGTGTGGCAGAGATGTTCACCAGTTGATAGCCTAGTGGAAGTAAGTATTGGACGTGGTAATTACTAAGAAAATCATCCTTTCTCACATCTTATGCACTAAAATACGGGACAAAGCATGAAATAAATTGTCACCAGAAAATGATGGTTTACAGGTGAGTATGGCAGAGATGTTCACCAGTGGACAGCATAGTGGAAGTATGGGACATGCTAATCACTAAGAAAATCACCCTTTCTCACATCTTATGCACTAAAATATGGGATACAAAGTATGAAATAAATAAATTGTTACCAGCAAAATGATGAATAAGAGGTGAGTATGGCAAAGATGTTCACCAGTCAGCAGCTTGCTGAAAGTAAGTATCGGACATGGAAATCGCTGAAAATCGCCTTTTCACAGCTTGTGCACTCAAATATGGGTCACAATGCATGAAGAAATAACTTGTTAACAGAAAATGATGATTTACATTTATGGCAAGTTTTCACCAGTTTACAGCATGCTGAAAAAAGGTAACAAACATGAAAATCATTATGGAAATCACCTTTCTCACGGCCTAAGCATGAAATTAATGAAATGGGAAGAACAAAACAAGGATTTTTGCAGTAGTTAGGATACTTACAACAAGGCTGTGGCCATCCTGAGGAATAACCCGCCACCTCCTCCCGGACTTTGACAGTACGAAGGTGCACCTGAAGCACCTGCAGTATTCCTCACTGTTGCAGTGCACTAAATCCTTGGCACTCTGAATTACTGTAACTACAATGCGCATTCTTTTCTTACTTGCACTGCACATCAAACTCACCAGTGTTCATTAGCACTTTTCACCAAATTGTTTTTACTCTGAATTCTTAATTCTTTACACAGAACATTGTTTTTTTTCACTGCACATAACTGTAAATTCCTGTGTGGTGTAGTGGCAAGTTCTTGTTGCTTAGCCACTGTCAGAGTCTGAGAGAAGCTGCTGGAGGCGGCCTAGGGGCTTGTCGTAGGGACGTGGTGATGGGCTGTACCCACTGCAGATGACTCAGAAGACAGCTGCAAACTCACGTCCAGTGGCGACTTCACCGTGGTCGATGTGCTGGGCTGTGGCTTGGAGCTCGAAGGCTTGTTTTGGGGAGGCAGTGGTGTGGAGCCAGGGCTGAGCACGGCGGGGGTAACGGGCCAGAAAAAACTGTCAGTGGTTGATTGACGCAAGCAACGACGATTCTTGCGAGTGATGATGCGCTGCCTAAAAGCTCACACTTCCTCCACAAGTTCCAAGGGCCCCATCTCCCTGTCACAGTCTGGGTGTTCTAGGTAGTCCAAGACGAACTCCACATGTTCCCAGAGTGAGCTCAGCTTGGGGATGGCTGGAGTAGCGACGTGCTGAGAGGAGTCCGCATCATTGTTGCTCTCCTCGTCGGAATCTTCGAGCTGGGTACTCGTACCGGCAACTGAAGATGCGATCTCGATATCAGACATGATCTGATACCCAGGATTGCCCTCATCATCATCCAACCACTCACACACTTCGTCCACATCCACACCGTCGCCAGCCGTACGAAGATGTACATGGAAGTCATCCACGTCAAAACCTAGAAAGTTGTGCACCACGTCAGTTCCATGAAGCAGACGAGACCAACCACTTTCCAGAGTCTTGAGGGAGACTTCCTTCCATGCTTTGGCCCAGTTATAGATGGCAGACTTGAAGTTGTAGCAGCAAAGGTTTTCCACAGTTCGCTGGCCTCGCGTGTTTCATCCTTCCCTGCGCTCGTCCTCGTCTTCGAGAACAACCATCACCTCGTCCTGGAACTTCCGACGGTACAGCCTCTTCGTAGCCACGATCACTCCCTGGTCCATTGGTTGGATGAGAGCAGTCGAATTAGGTGGCAAAAACAAGCACCTAATGCGGCCATTCTCAGCCACCAACTCCGTGCCGGATAGATGTGCAGGTGCATTGTCCAGAATCAGGAGGGCCTTTACCTGGTCGCGAGGGATTCCCAGTCTGTTTGTCTGATAATGGATAACCTCCTTGACGAAGTGCTGGTGAATCCAGTCTCTGAAGATCTTGGTTGTGAACCAAGCCTTCACAGAATGGTACCACATGACAGGAATGACATCCATCACTGCACGAAGGCACTGAGGCTGCTTTGCACGGCCAACAATAACGGGCTTGAGCCGGTGCATGCTGTTAGCATTGGCGCAACACAAAGCAGAGACCCATTGCTTGGAGAGCTTGCGGCCAGGTACATGCTTTTCCGTCTTCTCAGCGATAGAATAGGCCAGTTTCGTCAGCATCATAGACTTGACCGAGAGTGAGGCCCTCCCTGTCAGTCAAGCCCTTCACCTTCTGCTGAAACTCTTCTAATCCCATCTCGTTGGTAAGTCCGTGTTGTAACTTGAATGCGAAGAGTCAACTCTTGGATGCCTTGAAGTCTGGGGTGTCGTGTAACCTTGCGAACTTCTCGGCAGTGGTTTTCAGTTCCGTACCACGCACCAGCACACCAGCAGCACGTTGTTGTCAATACCAAATTATCATGAAACGGTCAATTTCTGCATACTTGGGAGTAAACATAACTTTCCTCTCCACATTCCATATGGTTTTTGATGCAAAGTCGGCCGTGTACTGGTGGAGTTTGTCTCGGGACCTCTTGATATCAAACAAGGTAGAGCGAGGGAGGTTGAATTCACAGAGGATGCATGACGTCAGCCACCCCGCGTCCACTTTCTCCAATATCTCCCGCTTCTTCTCCAGAGTCAAAACCACTCGTTTCTTCTTCTCAGGTGGCGGGGCCATCACACACATGCTGAAGAGGAGCAGCAAGCTCTGCAGCAGGTAGGGCACCACCACAAAAGCGAGCACATGAACGGCCATGGCAAGAAGCGTGCACTTTATCCGGCAGGTGAGCTGGAACTGGGAAGGAGGCAGGCTGCCTCTAGCGGACATCTGGGTAGGCGGCGCAAAAACACAGCTGGTTGGCACGCACAGAAAATTTAAACTGTTGAATTGAAAAAATCAGATTTTTTTTTTTATTTTTTTTATTTTTGCAATTTTTTGGCATTTTTGGGTTCCGAACGGCCCTTCTGACAATGTCCGGACAGTGGGGTGTCCGGTTACTGGGCGTCCGGATAGTAGG
Source organism: Birgus latro (assembly GCA_018397915.1). Classification (NCBI taxonomy): domain Eukaryota; kingdom Metazoa; phylum Arthropoda; class Malacostraca; order Decapoda; family Coenobitidae; genus Birgus; species Birgus latro. The sequence goes on along the minus strand of JAGKTI010017050.1, from coordinate 12,720 downwards.
GTGATTACTTTATATAATCATATTTATCAAGTCAGTAACTAACCCCATACAGTAAACCCTTGATAAGCCGAACTTTTAGAAGCCGGAATCTTCAGTTAGCCGAACTCAGGCCGAGACCACGTATGAAGTAGGCCGAAATGCAAAAGTAGGGGGAGAAATGGCTCCAGGCGGACTCGTGGCGCCAGTCTGCTGCTTGCTTTTGGAGACGGTAGTTGCGCCATTCTTACTGTCATTTAGTGCTGAACAGTGCTCTCCTTTTGCCTTCTGCCTTGCCATGGAAGGTTCATAGCTTAAAAGAAGTGATACTGGTACCTCAAGTTGTAAAGGAATGAAGCTAAAAAAAAAAATGTGCGCGTGTGACAGTGTAGTGATCATGATTAAAGTTCAGTACTATTATTACTGAAAGTGTTACATTGCAGTCTATTACAGTGATTACATTTAAGTTTAGTTCGTAATATAGAGTGAAATAAATACTGGGTACTGTTTAGAATTTACATTACAGTATGAACTCAACCACCTCCACCACCTCTGTCTCCAAAACAAAACAAACTGCCAAAGAATCTACTGCTTCTAACGAAAGGTGTTACACTGCAGTCTATTATAGTGATTACATTTAAGTTTAGTTCTTACTATAGAGTGAAATAAATACTGGGTACTTTTTAGAATTTACGTTCAAGTGTGAGTTAAACCACCTCCACCACCTCCGTCTCCAAAACAAAACAAACTGCCGACGATCTTCTGCCTCTGACGAAAGGCAAATTATGTGCACTGAATTCTTTCTTTTTTGTCTTTCTTTATCAGTTTATACACTGTATATGCTCCTTTACTTTAGTGTTAAGAAGACAAGTAATAAGTAATGTTATTGCAATTTGGGGGGGTGAAAATCCATCTCCAACACACGTTACCGACAGTCGGTACTGCCTCTGTGAATGATTTTCTACCAATTAACCACTTCAGTACTGTGACCTCTATTTCTACTTTATTTACGCTTCCTCCAGCCGATTTTATGGCACTCAGGACTGGACTCGCATACTGAAGGGGCTAACGAAGGCTGTACCAACCCCGTGCACTTCACAGATCCAACCTACACTGACTAAAATTGTCTGGTGGCAGCAAGAACAAAATGAAAATACACCCAGCACTGAAGGGGTTAAATGTATATTAAATGCACTATATTGTTTTTTGTCATAACTAATTTATTTATATATGCTTCTTTAATTTAGTGTTGAAAGGACAAGTAACAGGTATTGTCTTAGCAATTTTGGGGGGTGATAATTCGGTAATTTAGCAATTTTGGGGGGTGAAAATTCGGTAAACCGGAAATTTTGGTAATTCGAACCAGGGTAGAGCCCCATATAGTTCGGCTTATCAAGGGTTTACTGTATTTGTATCTCCTGAGCCCTTCAGCATTTCAGCAGTTGACCCAGACACACCTTCTGCCTTCCCCACCTGCATCCTGCCTGTTGCCCTGCTCTCCGCAGCAGCAGCAATCAAAGACCAAGGGCCAAACACTGGAGCTGCTGGATCCAGACCTTCCCTGTTCCAGTCAAACTCCTCATTCAACAATGGATTATAATGCTCTCTCCAAGCGTCTTTAACCCCTTAACCGCGGGGTTGTCAGAGGCGTGCCGTGCCCGTCCCGCAGGGCAAATCCGCACTGCCACTGAATTTTTAAAAATATCTGCCAAAAATCAGTTATTAGTCTCAGAATATTATAATTACATATGCATATGGCACATACCTTCAGCTTTCTCCTAGGATGTTTTTTTAGCACTTGTTGACTACCGTAGCACTTGTGGAGACTTCTGAAGTTGGGTAACTAAGTCTTCACTTTACACTTCCTGACATCCCATAATATGAATACCACTGCTTCATATTATCACTAGAAACACTATTCAGTGATTTCCAAGTAGTTTGGAATCCATACTCCCCCCCAAAAAACAATGCAAGCAACGTAAAATACGAGCTCGTACGAGTCTCCCACTCGCTCTAATTCGCCTCTCGTGTTGTCATTTCTCATTCATATACACTATCTATCTATCTATATACCTAGGCTGCTTCCCCCAAGAAAAGGGAGGTATCCGAGACAGTTCAACACACTACCAATTTACTCATCCACTTATACACATTCATTCGCATCTTAGCCCCAAAGGGGAGAAGGGACAGATCCTCACCGTACCACACACACACTTCATTATTTCTAGTACTTTATTACACTTACATATATCTACAGTCCTTTACCGCTTCCCACACGATGTTTAGTAGGGGTAGAGGTCACAGGGCCTTTTATAATGGGCGCAAAAGCAGCAGAAATGGAGGGGCGCAACTGCGACGTATTTTCACCTTGAAGGACGACAGTGAACTGAATGATACGTATCTCGGTAGCCAAGAGTTGAAAATGTCAGCTGTTAATGTATATGCTAAGAAATAAGTTGCAGGAAATCTAGACAATAAAATTAGGTAGTTCCAGGTGCATATAAATATTACTCGGGCTTCTCCCTTCCTTTCCTATATACATTTATATTAAGAGAATAGCTCATGTGCATATTTCACGGGGAAAAAAGCAGGAGAAATTAGCGAATGAGTGCAGATTGGATGTTGCCAAGTGATAATTAGCCAATTCCAGGTTTATGGCACTGTCAGTTACCTTATTTTTTATATATATATTATTTTGTATAAGAACAGGGCATAGGGCTCATTTAAATGGATGAAATCAGTGGAAAAATCTGAGGAAGATTTGCGTAGCGCAGAGCGGCTGAGCAGACGACACGAGAGGGTAATGGAGGGGAGGTAGGGAGGGGAGTCTAGAATGGGGGAAAAAGGGCTAAATTGTCAACAATAGATGGGAGTACTGATGACATTAGCAGCTCTGACTATTGTTGGACATTGGCAGTGCTGATAGATGATACAAGTCACCACCTGAAAGCCCGGGCGAGTTCAAAACAACACAGAGTCACAAAAGTGATGCCCCGTGGTATGATCCATTGCGCCTGAGCGTCACGGAAGTGATGACCCGCAGTTAAGGGGTTAATGTCCCCACTGTTCACCACTACCTTTCTTTCATCATTCATCACACACTGCTCACCTATGACATTTCTCCCTTCAATTGATTTGCCACCTTAAATATCATATTCATCCTTTCCACACTGTATAGCTAATCCAGTAAGAGCCTCTGAGGCTCAGATTTTGCCCCGTACACCTCTTTTCTAGCCCCACGTTTGGCAGCCAAGTACAGTATTCCTCTTTGTTGCCATTTCGGAAGAATCTTCTTTTCTCCTTAACTTTAGCTTCTACACCAAGGCTATTCACCTACTCTAGAAGTAGGGCCAAATTATGAAACTCAGATTAGCAAATGGGCAGTCCATTATTTTACCTATATTTTTCCCTCCATCTAAACATTTATGCACAGAACGAAATGAGAGATTCATATATTTTTTGCATTACCATTTTCCACTAAATACATAAATAAAAAGAAAAATGCAAAACTTTGTTTTATGCTTGTTTATTTGCTTGTTTTCATTCTTCTGAGTCAGTCAAAGGGTCAAACAACAATGACTCAAAGGCCAGATTTGGCCCATGGGCCGCTGCCAATTGAGTAGCCCAGTTCTACACCTTCATTTGACCACCAAGTTACTTTATGTCTTGGGGGGACCCCTTGCTCATTCACACACTATATCAGTAACTCACAAGAGTCCAAGAATTTAAATATACTGGTACAGTACATCCTTCAACTTTGCGAACTTTAACTTTGCGATTCACCAATTTTGTGGGGTAGTTCCAAAAGTCATGTATTTTTTAGCATTTATGAACTTTGCGACTGATCACACACTTTGCGAGGTCGAGTGGCGGGAGAGTCGTCTTCCCGCACTACTTTGCCACCCCGAGTAATGATGTCATGGTTCATTGGGCGTACTGAGTCTCCTAGTTCAGTGGTCTGCTGCCCCGCCACGGTTGTTTGCACCTGTTTCCAGCCAAGGTCACTGGCCCTCACAATTTCGTGGTGCTCCTCGCAATACCCCAGCAGTCTAACCTTGCACGAGTGTTATCATGGCGCCAACGGGTAAGAAGAACAAGAAAATAATTTTGGAGACCAAACTGAAAATGATTGAAAGGAAAAAAGCAGGTGAAGGTAATTCTGCTATTGGTCAGGAGTTTGGTGTTGGTGAATCGACAGTGAGAATTATTTTAAAGAACAGTGAACAAATCAAGCAAGCAGCGAATAACTATGGAGGTGCTCAGTTTGATGGTAGAATGCTGGTGGACAACAAAGAAGTGCTAATAAAAATGGAAAGATATCTTGCTCACTACATTCAAAGAAAGGAAAAGGAAGGGGTTGCATTAGATGGGCGCCATATAAGGGAGCAGGCAAAGATAGTCTATCACACGTGCCTTAAAAAAGCCATTAATCCTCCAACAAAACCTTTCAAGGCATCAAATGGGTGGCTATGCCAGTTCCTCAAAAGGAAGGGGTTTAAACACATCATGTTCAGTGGCGAGTGAGGCAGTGCTGACTACAAATTGGTCGGCTTCACCCCAAGGTAAGCACTTTTTCCCACTCTTTCTCTTGACTCTACCTCTTAATTTTACGATGATAAATGAAACAAACATGAACTGATTACTGTACAGTAATATTAATAAGAAAACATCATAGATAAGAAACATTTAAAAAGAAAATGCATTTACACTGATGTGAAGACTGGTGTGGTTTACGGGACTGGTGGCGGGGCGAGGCTTCGCTACTGTGGCCCCGCGGGGCCTACGTCATCACTATCACTGTCGGCAGATATTTCCACATCTTGCTGTGTTTTTTCTTCCTCTCTCATGAATCCCTCGAAGTCAGAATCATCACTGGGGTCATCAGAATGAAAAAGGTTAGGGATGCTAGGATTGCTGGCTGCTTGGGGAGGGGTGGCAGGACGGCTGGTCGATGGGGCAGGGTCTCTTGGGGTTCTCTTGAATTTGTGATTAGAGACTGCTTCCTCTTGTTAACCCCATCTCTGTGGAGGTCAGCATAAAAGCGAAGCGGCCGAGAATTAACGATGCATAACCTGGCCAATATTCTCGCCGTCATTGACCAGCTGAAAAAAACCATCGTGAACAATGAATGTGACAATTTAGGGATCAGCAAGCATGCCACGGTGTTGACAGGGCCCTTCGTTTTTATGCTGACCTACACAGATGGGGTTAACAAGAGGAAGCAGTCTCCAGTCACAAAATTAATGAGAACCCCAAGAGACCCTGCCCCATCGACCAGCTGTTCTGCCACCCCTCCCCAAGCAGCCAGCGATCCTAGCATCCCTAACCTTTTTCATTCTGATGACCCCAGTGACGATTCTGACTTCGAGGGATTCATGAGAGAGGCAGAAAAAACACAGCAAGATGTGGAAATATCTGCCAACAGTGATAGTGATGACTTAGGCCCCGCGGGGCGACAGTAGCCAAGCCTCGCCCCGTACACCAAGCCAATCCTCACATCTGTGTAAATGCATTTTTTTTTTTTTTAATGTTTCTTACCTATGATGTTTTCTCATTAATATCACTGTACAGTACATCAGCTCGTGTTTGTTTCATTTATCATCATAAAATTAAGAGGTAGAGTCGAGAGAAAGAGTTGGAAAAAGTGCTTACCTTGGGGTGATGTCGACCAATTTGCCATTATTTCATATATTTAATTATTTGAATTTTGCGAATTTTGATTTTGCGAGTGTTTTTGCCGACCATATTCTTGCAAAATTGGAGGAAGCACTGTATAGTAATCACCCAAATTAGACTTAACCAAGCAGCTATACAGTAATGTAGTGGACCTAACCTTGGTGCTCTTTGAACACTTTGTGGTAAATTTTTTTTATGTGTCTATTCATACTTTTTTCCTTGGCTACTGTGCCATAATACTGGATCATAAAGAGCTCAGAAGTGAGGATATTGTTCCTTTAGTGGCCCTGAAGAACTCAGGAAAAAGTCATAAGGAAATAGCAATGGTTCCAGATGTAGGCTGCATAGTATCTAGAGGTTGGTCAGCCCTTGCATTACAAAGACATCATTCCCTAATTCTTAAAAGGAAGCCAATAGCCACCCAATTCTGAAGAAAAGAAGTTCATCTGACCTCTCTGACTAGAGATCAAGTGCTATCACATCTTCTCTTGGCAAAATATTTGAGGTTGTAATTAATAAGCACATAGTTAAATGTCTTTCATCGAACAACTTGAATAGTGATAGACAGTGTGGTTTTTTTCCAAGAAAGATCCACTGCTGATGTACTCAGTCTCCTGACTCGTGCCATCCATCTGTCTATTGACCAGCATGGGAAAAACTTGTAGTAGCCCTTGAAATTTCTAAAGCTTTTGACAGTGTGTGGCACCGTTCCCTGATATCCGAACTCTCTTGCTATAGCCTATCATCTATTGCTTCTCTGGCTCCCTCGTATCTCAGTGACAGAAAGATAAAAGTAGATGATGTTATTCCAGTTTCCACTCAGTTAATGTCAACATGCCACAAGGACCAGTTCTGCTTCCAACCCTATTCCTAATTCATGTTAATGATCTCTTACCTGTCACCCATAATCCCATCCTTTCATATGCAGATGACACAACACTTCACAGTTCATTCACACTTAAACACCCATTCACAGAGTTTAATATCTCCGACTCCCAAGTCAGTACAGCAGTCTCCATAAATCAAAGACTTATCTAAAATCACTGAATGGGGACAAAATAACATTGTCTCATTTAATGCTAGGAAAACCAAATATGTACCATACAGTTTACTAATAGACAGGTATTGCCTACTTCCTATATTTCCTTCAATGCTACTAATATTCCTGTCTCTAAAAGTATTGAAATTCTTGGGTTTCACTTAACAATGCCCTCAGCTGGACCGCTTATGTTAGATCACTTGCTAAAACCACTTCAAAGAAACTTGGATTATTGTACAGAGTCTGTAACTTCTTCAATGATGAGCAGCTAGCTGTAATTTGCAAGAGTCGTGTGTGCTCTCCTGCTCACCCTTGTGGAATGGATGTAGAGAGGTTGCACAAAAACAACTAGACAAAATTCAGAACATAGCTGTTAGAATTATTAATAACCCTTCAGTTACAAATGAACTACCTCCCCTACAAGTAAGAAGGAATGTTGCCTCCCTTGCATTATTTTACAGATGCTTTTATAGCAATGCTCAGGCGAAGTTGCATCCGTTGTACCACCTCTCCACACTTTCCCCCATGCTACATGGCCATCCTCATGACTGGACTGTCACACTGCCATATTGCAGATCTTCAGCCTATCAGAATTCTTTAATTTCCCAACTGCATCTTTTTGGAACTTGCTTCCCCAGAGCGGTTTCCTCAAACTTCAACCTACGGCTGTTCAAGTCTGTCTGTTACTGATTTTTTATGAATGGAGGACACGTATAATCTGGTGTATAAATTATTACAGTATTGTTTTTTTTTTCCATTCATGTGTTTTTCCTTCCTCTGTTGTTATTAAAAAAAAAAATGGGGGGGGGGCATGTCTTGGCAGTACAGTACTGTACTCTGTCATTATTGTAAATGCATGGTATATGTTTGCAGAGTAACACAAGGCAGTGATGAAGGTGTTGGAGATACTGGTGTTAGCTGGAAGTCTTCAGGGGGCTTCTGCCTCATTCATCACAGTCACCTTCGATGGCTCACATTACAAGATTGTTAATGGCTCTGCAGCTAACTGGGCTGCACAGGGTCGCTTCAGGGACAACACGTTTGTAGATGGGTCAGTGTTATATGAGTCAAGTATTTTTAGTGTCAGTTAATATAATCATGCTTTTAAAAAGAATAGGTTATAACTTTGTATTATAATTGGCTAAGTTCTTTAATTTCAGTTTGTTTTATTTCGATATTTACATATGTACACCTTATCCGTGTACCACCAGGGTAAGTTTCCCATGGGGAGAGGCCAGAACAAAAGTCCCCAAGCTGCTATATCATTACAAAATCCCTTTCCTCTTCATATGCTTTACTTTCTTGTTATCTTTGTTCGCTTATACAATTGGCCCTTACATTTTGTAGCCAGTATGTTAACAGTTTACTTTGGACATGAGAACCATGTAGGCAGACCCCTTCACCTCATTATAATAAAGCTAATGCATTAACCAGGTCTCTGTAGCAGCCGTGGCTCAGTGGGTTAGAGTGCTCCGCTCTGGCCGTAGGGTCGGAGGATCGAATCCACCCTAGGGTCATTGGTAGACATCAGGAAGGGCATCTGGTCATAAAATGCTACATGCTCCAATCCAAAAGTCCTCTATCCAGGGGCAACGCCTCAGCCCTTCGGGGATACCAGGCGTAAAACCTTTTTTGTTTTTTTGTTTTTTCCAGATCTCTAGTTTGACCTTCAGTTTCTAAACAAAAAACATATACAGTATAGTAATGCTTCCAAGACCGAACATAATAGAGCCAAAGGTATGTCCGGGACTTGGGTTTGTCCGGGACTGGGGAAAAGGCCTCCTGGACAGGTACTTATGAACCCTAACCCAACCTAACTCTGAAATGCACAGCACCTATTTAAGACCCTGTTCACACAAATAAGGGACAGAAAACACGAGATAAATGAAAAAGAACCAGAAAATGAGGAATTAGAGGTGAGTATGGAAAATATTTAGCAGTTTCCAGGGTACTTACAACACGTCCGTGGCCGTCGCGAGGATTAACCCTCCTCCTCTCAGACTGTGACAGAATGAAGGTGCACCTTAAGCACATACAGTAATCCAGTGTTTCACTGCACTTAATCCTTTGCACTCTGAATTCTAATTTCTGAACAAAGAGAATTCTTTTCTTACTTGCGCTGCACTTGAAACTCACCAGTGTTGCACTCTGCACTTAATTCTTGGCACTTTGAATTCTAATTTCTTAACACTGCACATTCTTTTCTTACTTGTGCTGCACTTGAAACTCACCAATGTTGCACACTGCACTTAATCCTTGGCACTCTGAATTCAAATTTCTTAACACTGCACCATTCTTAACACGCATGTGGTCTAGTGGCAAGTTTTTGCTGTTTATTCACTGTCAGAGTCCTAGAGTAGGTGTTGCAGGCAGCCGAGGGGCGCTTTGCTGGGACGCGTTGATGGACTACCCACTCCAGACGACTCTGAAGAAAGCTGGAAACTTACGTCTAGTTGCGACTCCATCGTGGCCGATGTGCTGGGCTGTGGCTCAGAGGTGGAAGGCATTTCTTGGTGAGGCAGTGGTGTGGAGCTAGGGCTGGGCATTGTGGGGGTCACAGGCCTGAAAAAACTGTCAGTGGTTGATTGCCATAAGGAACAGCGATTTTGGCGAGTGATGATGCGCTGCCTAAAAGTGCATACTTCCTCCACAAGCCCTAGGGGCTCCATCTCCTGGCCGCAGTCCGGGTGATCAAGGTAGTCAAGAACGAACTCGAGAAGGTCCTGGAGTGTGCTCAGCTTGGGGATAGCTGGAGTAGTGGCACGCTGAGAGTCTGCATCATCCTCACTGTCCTCGTCAGAATCTTCAAGCTGGGTACTTGTACCTGCAAATGAAGATGTGATCTCGATATCAGACATGATATGATACCCAGAATCGCCCTCATCGTCATCCAACCACTCACGCCCTTCGTCCACATCCACCTCGTCGCCAGCTGCACGAAGTTATGCATGGAAGTCATCCATGTCAAAACCTAGAAAGACATGCACCACATCGGCTCCAAGAAGCAAATGAGACCAACCACTTTCCAGAGTCTTGACAGAGACTTCCCTCCATGCACTGGCCCAGTTGTAGATGGCTGACTCGAGGTTGTAGTGGTGAAGGTTTTCTACGGTCTGCTGGCCTTGTGTGTCCCGTCCCTCCCTCCGTTTGTCCTTGTCCTCGAGAACAACCATCACCTCGTCCTGGAACTTCTGACGGTACAGCCTCTTCGTAGCCACAGTCATTCCTCGGCCCATTGGTTGGATGAGGCAAAAACAAGCACCTAATTTGGCCTTTCTCAGTCACCAACTTCTTGTTGGACAGATGTGCAGGTGCATTGTCCAAGAGAAGGAGAACCTTGACCTGGTCACGTGGGATTCCCACTGTCTTCATCTGATAATGGATGACCTCCTTGACAAAGTGCTGATGAAACCAGTTTTTGAAGATCTTGGCTATGAACCAAACCTTCACAGAATGGTACCACACAACATGAAGGACATCCATCAATCCACGAAGGCACTGAGGCTGCTTTCCACGACCAAAAATAACGGGCTTGAGCTGATGCATGCCGTTAGCATTGGTGCAGCACAAAACAGTTATCTGCCGCTTGGAGAGCTTGCATCCAGGTACATGCTTTTCCGTCTCTGCTAGGGTGTTCGTTAGCAGCGAGCAGTAAAGTAGACCAGTTTCGTCTGCGTTGTAGACTTGACTGAGAGTGAGGCCCTCCCTGTCAATCAAGCCCTTCACCTTCTGCCGAAACTCTTCTATTCTCTCCTCGTTGGCATCCAAAACTTTGCCATGGGCCTTACGGTTGGCAAATCCATGTCGTAACTTGAGAGCGAAGAGCCAACCCTCGGATGCCTTGAAGTCTGGGGTGTCATGTAACCTTGCGAACTTCTCGGCAGCAGCCTTCAGCTCTGTACCACGCACCAGCACACCAGCAGCACGTTGACGATACCAAATCAGCATGGAGCGGTTGACTTCTGCAAATCTGAGAAGGTAAATAATCTTCCTCTGCACATTGTGTTTGGTCTTCGATGCAAAGTCAGCTATGTACTGGGTGAGTTAGTCCCGTGATTTCTTGATTTCGAACAAGGTAGAGCGGGCCAGGCTGAATTCTTGTAGGATGTGGGACATCAACTGTCCCGCATCCACTTTCTCCAGTATCTCCCTCTTCTTCTCCAGAGTCAGAACCACTCGTTTCCTCTTCTCGGGCAGTGGGGCCATCGTCACACACACGAGTAAGAGGCAGCAGAGGAACAGCAAGGCCTGCAGCAGGTAGGACACCACCACAAAAGCGAGCACGTGCGTGGCCATGGTGATGAGCATGCACTCATAACGATGGGTTGGCGGGAAATGGGGAGGAAGCAGGGTCACCCTGCTGGACGTTGGTGGAACTACACAGCAAAACACAGCTGTTCTTCAATGTATGGTTAAAAACATGTTGGGGGTATCCCCCACCCCCTACCCCCGAAGACCCGTGCCCAAAATGTCCAGGATTTGGAGTGTCCTGGACTTGGGCGTCCGGGTCTTACAGGGATTACTCAGTACTCCCTCAATTATATGACGTAATAGAGCCAAAGGCATGTCTGGGTAGTGGCAATATCTGGATAATGAATAATATCCCCTCCACTATACCCAGACCCTACCTATACCCAACCTCCAACCTTTATCTAACCTATTTGCATAGTACCTCTGCTTGTTTTCTGGTTATTCAGGCATATTTAGACATCAGAGCACATATAGGAATATCAAAAATAATATTAAACACCAAGAAAAACATTGAAAACCAAAAAACACCCTACCTATACACTACTGTATGTGCAGTACCCCTCCTAATTTTGGCACTGTTTCCTTGTCAGTCTGCCTTATTTAGGCAACAAAACACACATAGGAATATCCATAGTAATGCTAAACACCAAGAAAACCTTAAAAAAAAAAAATAATGATAAAATAAAACTGCCTATATGTACAGTACCCCTCCAGATTTTGGTTGTTTTCCAGTCTATTTATCCATTTATTGCCAGATGCCTTAATCCCGTAAAGGGTGGCCACAAGTAAATCACCTCCATATCGTCCTGTCTCTCACCATTTCACTGCCCTGCTCCCAGCTCACGCCCCCCTTTCTCATATACCTCTCCACTCCATCCCTCTATCTCATCCTTGGCCCCTCCCCCCTCCACTTCACTCATATACACTCTCCTCGTCAGTCTCTCGCTCTGCATCCTCTCCACATGGCTATGCCACTTCAATGTGTTTCTCCTAACGCCTCCTATCACATCCACATCCACTTCACAACGATTCTTCACTTCTTCATATGTCAGTCTCTCTTTCTGTGTGACTCCACATGCTCCCTTCAAATAACTCATTTCCACTGCTCTCACTCTTGACTTGTGTCCCTCCAACAAGGTCCAAGCTTCATTTCCCTGCGTTAGAGTTGGTATCACAATACAATGCATCCTCGATATATGAAAGGGATAGGGACCGGAAAAAGCTTTTGTAAAGCGAAATTTCGTATATCGGAGCAATTTTCCCCATTGAAAGTAATCTCTCTACTATCCGGATACATCACTATTCGGACATCGTGGGCTGATCCCCCCCCGGGCGGGGGGAACGATTTTTTCCGACCGTGTCAGTTTGAATTTCCCGCCCGCGCAGACTAGCTCCCTTCCCGCTGAATCTCCCTCCAACTAGTTCTGTCTCAACTCCCGGGAACAGTGGATGGCTGTCCGATCATTTGCGGTATTTTCGTTCTTGTTTAAATAATCAAAAGTCAAAGTGCTAAGGATTAAGTGTAGTTAAACACTGGATTACTGGACGTGCTTCAAGAGCAGTTATGACCACTGTAAAAACCTTAGAGATGGGGGTAAACAACAATCATGGACGGTAAGTAAGCATTGTCAACTGCTAAATATTTTCCATAATCACTTCTAAATCCTCATTCTCTAGTTACATATTTGAGTCCCATATTTGAGTGCACAGGCTGTGAAAGAGGTGATTTTGTCAGTGATTACCATGTCTCTTACATACGTTCACTATCTAGTCAACTG
>JAGKTI010017049.1:0-18852 GCA_018397915.1 Birgus latro | reverse complement strand
TGTTTGTGATAGATGGGTGCACAAGAGATGTAGTGGTATTAGAGGTATTGTTTGTGATAGATGGGTGCACAAGAGATGTAGTGGTATTAGAGGTAGACTGCGAGATAATGCTGATTTCATGTGTGCGGTGTGTCGGGGAGAGCAGGTGGAGATTGTTAGGCGTGAGAGGGTTGAATTTGCAGGTGAGTCTCTTGAGTGTGTGGAGGAGTTTTGTTATCTGGGAGACATGTTATGTGCCGGAGGTGGGGCTGGAGTTAGCTCGGTTGGTAGAGTGAGAAGTGGTTGGAAGAAGTTCAGGGAGCTGTTGCCTCTCCTGACATTGAGAGGACTCTGCTTACGTGCTAAGGGGTCTTTGTATGCAGCATGTGTTAGGAGTGTGATGCTGTATGGTAGTGAGACCTGGGCAGTAAAGGAAGAGGATATTCGCAGGTTTAAACATACAGAAATGACAATGATTAGGTGGATGTGCAGTGCGTCCGTGCGTGCAAGGCCTGGGGGGGCTGGGTTTACTATAGAAGAGTTGAGAGGTAGGATGGGACTGGAGTGTATTGGTGTTGTGATGAGGAGAGGTAGGCTGAGGTGGTTTGGACATGTGGAGAGGATGGGGGATGATAATTGGGTGCAGAGGGTGAGAAGTGTTAATATTGGGGGAGGGGTAGACCGAGAAAGACATGGGACGAGGTCATTAAATGTGACTTAAGGGTTAAGGGACTGAATAGGGAGGCTGCCAGAGATCGAGCAACGTGGAGAGCCGCCATTAGGTGACCAAGGCCGACACATGCAAGCATGTTGGAGCCTTCAAAAACGAAAACGATTTGAGTGCACAGGCTGTGAAAGAGGTGATTTTCTCAGTGATTACCATGTCTCTTACATACGTTCACTATCTAGTCAACTGGTGAACATTTTTGCCCCACATACCTCTAAATCATAATTTTTCTGGTTACATTTTATTTACTTCATGCTTTGTCCCTTATTTGAGTACATAGGCTGTGAAAAGGTGATTTTCTCAGTAATAATGATGTCTCTTCCTTACGTTCATTATGTAGTCAGCTGGCGAACACCGCTGCCTTACCTCAGATTCATCATTTTTGGGTTAAAATTCGATTAATTCGTGGTTTGTGCCAATTATTTATGTGAATGGGGTCTTAAGTGCTATGCATGTCTGGTAGGGAGGTAGGTAGGTGGTTTTCTGATTTAGGTTAGGTTAGGTTAGGGTCAAGAATGACCGGTGCTGTTGGTGAACAGTGAACACCTTTGCCATACCTAACTCTTTTTCTGGTAACAGTTTATTTATTTGATGCTTTGCATCCCATATTTTAGTGCATAAGATATGAGAAATGATGTTTTTCATAGTGATAGCCACGTCCAATACTTACTTACACTAAGTTGCCACCTCGTGAACACTCCTGCCTTACTCACATCAAATTCATCATTTTTGGGTTAAAATTCGTTTAATTCATGCTTTGTGCCAATTATTTATGTGAATGGGGTCTTTATTAAGTGCTATGCATGTCCAGTAGGGAGGTAGGTAGGTGGTTTTCTGATTTAGGTTAGGTTAGGTTAGGGTCAAGAATGACCGGTGCTGTTGGTGAACAGTGAACACCTTTGCCATACCTAACTCTTTTTCTGGTAACAATTTATTTATATGATGCTTTGTATCCCATATTTTAGTGCATAAGATATGAGAAATGATGATTTTCATATTGATTGCCACGTCCGATACGTACTTACTGTAACTAAGCTGCCAACTCGTGAACACCCTTGCCTTACTCACCTCAAATTCATCTTTTTGGGGTTAAAATTCGATTAATTCATGCTTTGTGCCAATTATTTATGTGAATGGGGTCTTAATTAAGTGCTATGCATGTCCGGTAGGGAGGTAGGTAGGTGGTTTTCTGATTTAGGTTATGTTAGGTTAGGGTCAAGAATGGCCGGTGCTGTTGGTGAACAGTGAACACCTTTGCCATACCTAACTCTTTCTGGTAACAGTTTATTTATTTGATGCTTTGTATCTCATATTTTAGTGCATAAGATGTGAGAAATGATGATATTCATAGTGATTGCCACGTCGATACTTCGATACTTATTTACATTAAGCTGCCAACTCATGAACATCTATGCCTTACTTACCTCAAAATCATCATTTTTGGGTTAAAATTCAATGAATTCATGCTTTGTGTCCATTATTTAATGGATATGGTGTGAGAAAGAGTGATTTTCATAGTGATTTCCATGTCTGATACTTACTTACACTTGCTGGCAAGTTGTGAGCACCTATACCTTACTCACCTCTAAATCATCATTTTTTCATGCTTTGTGTGCATTATTTATGTGAAAGGGGACTTAAATAAGTGCTATGCATGTCTGGTAGGGAGGTAGGTAGGTGGTTTTCTAATTTAGGTTAAGTTAGGTTATGGTCATGAATGACCAGTGCTGGAGCTTCAGGGCCACTATCCAGACAAGACCACTGTCCAGACATGCCTTTGGCTCTATTATGTCGGATAGTGGAGGGATTACTATAATATATAATAGTATATATCTATATCATCTATCTATCTATAGCCCGACACCCTAATTCTGCGAAGGGTGGCAGCAGACAAAACGCCTCCAAGTCGTTCTGTCACCCATTATTTGACTGCCCTCCCCCTAGCTCACTCCCCCCTCCCTCATATACTTCTCAACTCCATCCCTCCACCTCATCTATATCATAATATTATAAATATTACCATATAAAAATAGTATAGTTATACAGTATTTAATTGGCCTTGGTCAGTGCAACCTGTGGCACACAATTTTGCATGCGACCAGTGTCATGCAACTGGCTGAGCCGATGGAAGAGCCACCTTACTCCTGACACATATTTCTCCCCACCCAACTCTGTACCCAGCCATCCATGGAATGAACTCCGACTCTGACGGAAGTTCACTACGGACGAAGAGAGTTAATGATCCGAACCTTCGTCGAACATGTACACATGAACAAACAGATACACTGTTGCCAACACCCATTACTCACCTTCTTGCGGCTGGGTGGCCCAGGTGGAAAGTTTGGTGACTGTACATTCACTGATTTCATTTCTCTCGAAGACCATAACTTTACTTTTCCTTACATTCATCTTTTGATTCCGTTTCTGACCCACATTCCCAAACTCATCCACCGAGCCTTGCGGCTCCCCTTCGTCTTCATTTAACAACACAGTATCATCTGCAAGCTACAGTACATGGAGTTTCCAGACACTGCCCTCTCTCATTAGGGCTGCTCCAACATCCACTGCCCTACCTTGTATCTCTTTTATAACCCTATCCACAAACAGATTGAACAACCATGGGGACATGACACATCCCTGTTTCAGTCCAATCTTCAGATAGAAATATTTACTCAGTTCACTATCTGCACGCATTGCAGCCGTAGCACCCTCATACATACTCTTCACGGCACTCAGCAACTTCCCATTTACTCCATATATTCTTAATACTTTCCACAGTCCTTGTTTATCCACCCTGTCATATGTTTTCTTCAAATCCATGAAGGTCGCATACAGCTTCTTTCCCTTCTCCAGAAACATTTTCACTAGAGACCTAAGAATGAATATTTGATATGCAGAGCCTTTTTCCTTTCTAAAACCTCCTTGTTCTTCTCCAACTGATTCCACTGGTATTTCCCTAACTCTGTCAATAAGTATCCTACCATATACTTTTCCTGTTACACTAAGAAGACAAATGCCCCTGTGATTACCACACTTCTTTTTCCCCTTTTCCTTTGTACTGTGGAATAAATTTTGTTACAGATTGAAAGCTTTGCAATTGCCATTGCTTTGTAAGCCTTTAGAATATTATCATTTTGTTTTTGAAGGCTCCAACATGCTTGCATGCATTGGGTGTGGTCACCTAATGGTAGCTGTCCATGCTTCTTGATTTCTGGCAGCTTCATTATTTAGTCTCTTATTCCTGAGGTCACACTCGGTGACCTTGTTCCAGGTCTTTTCTGGTCTACCACTTGCTACCCTTCCCCTAACATTAACACTTCTCACTTTCTGCACCCAGTTACCATCCTTCATCCTCTCCACATGCCCAAACCATCTCACTCTACCCCTCCTCATCACAACACCAATACATTCCAGTCCCATCCCACCTCGCAGCTCTTTCATCATAAACCTAGCCGCCCTCCCTCCCCCAGGCCTCGCACTCAGGGATGCACTGCACATCCACCGAATCATTGCCATTACTGTACATGTGAGTTTACAAATATCCTCTTCCTTTACTGCCCAGGTCTTACTACCATTCAGCATTACACTTCTAACACATGCCACATACAAATATCCCTCAGCACAGAGGGATAGCCCTCTTAATGTCAGGAGAGACAACAGCTCCCTGAACTTCTTCCAGCTACTCCTCATTCTAGCCACAGAGCTAGTTCCAGCTCCACCTCCAGCACATAACATGTCTCCCAAATAACAAAGCTCTTCTACATATTAAAGAGACTTACCAGCAAGTTCAATCCATTCACACCTGGCAATCTCCACTTGCTCTTCTGACACACCATACATATAAAATCAGCGATATCTCGCTGTCAGCCTCTAATACTACTACATCTCTTATGCACGTACTTATCACAAACACTGCGCAAGATGGGATTACAGAAGATGCTCAATTTAATGAACTAACTCAGCTAACCCCAAATTTGTTTTCTCTAATTTTCCATTAAATTGATTTCTGTAATCAAGGTTCAGTATAAAGGAAAATTTTCTGGTATTTCAAGCTATTTTCCACTAAATTCTTCAAGGCAACCCAAACCAAGCAGACTCTCAGTGCTACACACAGCAGTCTGAACCCATAATTAATACCCCCGGAAATTCTTTATTGTTTACGAAATTTCCTTAACGGAATTATGCTTGATTTCACAAAAATTTCCCATAAAATAGGACAAAAATACTAGAAAAAAATATTTCTGTTATTTAAGGCTTCCGCTACATTGGTGCTCGTTAAATCAAGCATCTACTGTACTTTCCACTCCCTTATGCCAAATCACAGATGGCCACTTCCGCTTTTCTTTGACAGTACTGCCCCCATCCCTATATACCATCACTTTTGTTTTATCTGCATATACAGTAATCTCATTATTCGGATGCCCAATACTCGAACTCCCCCACTATTCGGATTTCGTGGGCTGCCCAACCCCCAAAATGCCCAAAAATTCAAAAAAATTCAGGTTGAATTTCCTGCGCGTGCCGATCGGCTGTGTTTACTCGCATGGCGCCTGTCTGTCGGTCCCATTTCCCACTCAGTTGCTGCCTCGTGAACAGCTCCGACAGTGGTGGCCGAAGTGATTGCTTTTGTGGTGATACCCTACCTCCTACAGTGCTTGATGCTGCTCTTCACCTTCATCATGTGTGTGATGATGGCCCCGCCACCTGAGAAGAGGCAGATATTGGAGAAGGTGGACGCCGGGTGGCCGACATCACGGATCCTCCGTGAATTCAACCTCCACCACTCCACCTTCTTTGATATCAAGAAGTCCCGAGACAAACTACAGCAGTACACAGCTGATTTCGCTTCGAAGACCAAACGAAACGTGGAGAGGAAGGTGATGTTTACTCCTAAGTATGCAGACATCGACCGGTCCACGCTGATTTGGTATCGACAACAACTTGCTACTGGTGTGTTGGTACATGGAACGGAGCTGAAAGCTGCTGCTGAGAAATTCGCAAGGCTACACGACACCCCAGACTTCAAGGCATCTGAAGGTTGGCTCTTCACGTTCAAGTTACGACACAAACTTACCAACCGTAAGACCCATGGCGAAGCTCTGGACGCTAACGACGAAGGAGTAGAACACTTTTGGCAGAAGGTGAAGGGCTTGATTGATAGGGAGGGCCTCACTCTCGGTCAAGTTTACAACGCTGAAGAAACTGGCCTATTTTACCGTTCAATACCCACAAACACTCTCGCTGAGGAGACGGAGAAGCGTATACCTGGCCCCAAGCTCTCCAAGCAACGGGTGTCTGCTTTGTGCTGTGCCAATGCTAACGGCATGCACCGGCTCAAGCCCGTTATTGTAGGCCGTGCAAAGCAGCCTAGGTGCCTTCGTGGGTTAATGGATGCCCTTCCTGTCGTGTGGTATCATTCTCTGAAGGCTTGGTTCACAACCAAGATCTTCAGAAATTGGTTCCACCAACACTTTGTAAAGGAGGTCATTCGTTATCAGACGGAGACACTGAAAATCCGACGAGACCAGGTAAAGGCCCTCCTGATTCTAGACAATGCACCTGCGCATCCGTCAGAGAAGGATTTGGTTGCTGAGAATGGTCGCATCAGGTGTCTGTTTTTGCCACCTAATACAACTGCTCTCATCCAACCAATGGACCAGGGAGTGATTGTGGCAATGAAGAGGCTATACCGACGGAAGTTTTTGGACGAGGTGATGGTTGTGTACGAGGACGAGGACGATCGCAGGGAAGGACGAGACATGCGAGGACAAAAAACTCTCGAAAACATTCACCGATACAACCTCAAGTCTACCATCTTCAACTGGGCCAATGAATGGAAGGAAGTCTCTGTCAAGACTTTAGAAAATGGTTGGTCTCAGCTGCTTCATGGAAGTGACGTGGTGCACAATTTTCTTGGTTTTGACGTGGATGACTTTCATGCAAGGCTTCGGGTGGGTGGAGACAATGTGGATGTCGACGAAGTGCGCGAGTGGTTGGATGACGACGAGGGCGATCCTGGGTATCAGATGATGTCTGATACCGTGATCGCATCTACTGTTGCTGGTCCGAGTACCCATTAGGAAGATTCTGACAAGGACAGCGACAATGATGCGGACTCCTCAGGGCTTGACACTACCCCAACCATCCCCATGCTGAGCACAATCCGGGCGTATGTGGAGTTTGTCCTTGACTACCTAGAACACCCGGACTGCGACAGGGAGATGGGGCCCTTGGATTTGGCAGGTGAAGTGCGAGCTTTCAGGCGGCACATCATTAATTGTCAAAATCATCGTCCTTTGCATCAATCAACCATTGATGGTTTTTTCAGGCCAGTCAACCCTGCCGTCGTCAACCTTCGCTCCACACCATCATCTCATCAAGACAGACCTTCTAGCTCCGAGCCACAGCCCAGCACATCAGGCATGGCGGAGTCACCACTGGATGTTAGTTTGCGTCTGTCTTCGGAATCCTCTGTAGTGGATAGTGTATCACCACGTCCCACCAAGATGCCCCTACGCTGCCTTCGTCTGCTCATCTCGGACTCTGACAGCAACTAAATTCTCCAGGGCTCGTCACTAGAGCACACGGGAATTTACTGTTATGTACAGTGCAGTGAAGTTATGTGACACCAGTTATAAAAAAAAAACGTTGTGGAAAGTGTTGGTGAGAAGTGCTGGTGATTCTCATCTGGAAAGGTGTGTCAGGTGCAAGGTCTTCCTGTCAGAGTCGGAGATGATAGAGTGGGTTATTACATCAGGACGGCAGCTTCTTTTTCGTAAGTACCCTAACTTCATCAAAATTCCTTGTTTTGTTCTTTCCATATCATTAATCTCATGCATAAACTGTGTGAAAGATGATTTCCATAAAGATTTTCATGCCTAACCTGTTTTCATCGTGCTGTAAATGTGTTAAAAAATTCCCAAAAATGTTAATCATAATTTCCTGCTTCCAATTTAATTTTTTCATGCATGGTTTTTAAGTGTACCAGCTATGAAAAAGGTGAAAGGCAGTGAATTTCATGTCCAGTCCTAACCTAACCTAACCTAACCTATCCTAACCTAACCTAACCTAACCTAACCTAACCTAACCTAACCTATGCTTACCATAAAGATTTTCATGCCTAACCTGTTTTCATCATGCTGTAAATGTGTTAAAAAATTACCAAAAATGTTAATCATAATTTCCTTCTTCCAATTTAATTTTTTCATGCATGGTTTTTAAGTGCACCAGCTATGAAAAAGGTGAAAGGCAGTGAATTTCATGTCTGGTCTTAACCTAACCTATGCCTACCATAAAGATTTTCATGACTAACCTGTTTTCATCATGCTGTAAATGTGTTAAAAAATTACCAAAAATGTTAATCATAATTTCCTGCTTCCAATTTAATTTTTTCATGCATGGTTTTTAAGTGCACCAGCTATGAAAAAGGTGAAAGGCAGTGAATTTCATGTCCGGTCATAACCTAACCTAACCTAACCCATCCTAACCTAACCTATGCTTACCATAAAGATTTTCATGCCTAAGCTGTTTTCATCATGCTGTAAATGTGTTAAAAAATTACCAAAAATGTTAATCATAATTTCCTGCTTGCAATTTAATTTTTTCATGCATGGTTTCTAAGTGCACCAGCTATGAAAAAGGTGAAAGGCAGTGAATTCCATGTCTGGTCATAACCTAACCTAACTTAACCCATCCTAACCTAACCTATGCTTACCATAAAGATTTTCATGCCTAACCTGTTTTCATCATGCTGTAAATGTGTTAAAAAATTACCAAAAATGTTAATCATAATTTCCTGCTTCCAATTTAATTTTTTTCATGCATGGTTTTTAAGTGCACCAGCCATGAAAAAGGTAAAAGGCAGTGAATTTCATGTCCGGTCATAACCTAACCTAACCTAACCTAACCTAACCATTTTTCTGGTAGCAGTTTACATCATTTACTGTATTTGATGCTTTGTATCCAATAATTTAGTGCATAAAATGTGAGAAAAGATGATTTCCATGTCAGATACTTACTTATACTATGCTGGCAAGTTCTGACCACCTATGCCTCACTCACCTCTAAGTCATCATTTTTTGGTTAAAATTCAATAAATTCATGCTTTGTGTGCATTATTTATGTGAAAAGGGACCTAAATAAGTGCTATACATGTCCAGTAGGGAGGTAGGAAGGTAGTTTTCTGATTTAGGTTAGGTTAGGTTAGGGTCATGAATGACCAGTGCTGGAGCTTCAGGGCCCAATATTCGGACAAAACCAATATTCGGACATGCCTTTGGCTCTATTGTGTCGAATAATGGAGAGATTACTGTACTCTTAAGTCCCTGTGCCCCCTACAATATCTCTATTTCCCAAATCTTTCCTATGCCTCCCTTTCATTCTTTGTAATCAACAGCAAATCATCAGCATACAACATCTCCCATGGGAGTCCATTTCTGAAGTCACATGAGAGGGCTTCAAGTACCACAATAAACAACAAGAGGCTCAAGATTGATCCCTGGTGCACACCAGCATTCACAGAGAACACCTCACTCAAAACTCCGTTCACCCTTTCCTGGGTGCAAGCATCCACATACATGGCTATAACCACCCTAACCAGCCACCCCTGAACCCCAAGCTTTCTCATTGCCCATTGTTTTTTTTTTTTTTTTTTGTGGGCTCAGCCTTTGGTTCCTTCTTCCTCGCGTTAAAAAAAATAAATAAATAAATAAAAAATTTAAAAAAAACAAATCACCACCTCTCTTGGGACTCTCTCAACAAAAAATTCCCTTTTCTTTCCTATATATTTTTGCTGAAGCTGTCGAACAATGAATGTGGCATCAGTGGTCCCATTGCCTGGCATAAACCCAAACTGCATGTCATCAATATAACTCTTTCTCTCATCATACCTTCTAGAACTCTCTCCATTACCTTCATTGTGTGGTCCAAAAGTTTTATGCCTTTATAATATCCTCTCTCCAGGGCATCACCCTTCCCCTTGTACGCATTTACAATTGCATTCTTCTGCTAATCACCTGGGACAACATACTCATATATAATCGTACTCATATATAATCATTTTTATCAATCATATTTACCAACCCCACCTCTGTATCTCTTGAGGCTCTCAACATTTCCACAGTCAACCTAGACACACCTGCTGCTTTCCCCACCTGCATCCTACCTATTGCCCTGCTCACATTACTTGCATCAATCAAAGGCCACGGGCCAAACATTGGATCTGCTGGCTCCAAACCTTCCCTGACCCAGTCAAACTCTTCATTCAGCAACCGGTTGTAGTGCTCTTTCCAGGTGTCTTTGATATCCCCACTGTTCACCACTACCTTTCTTTCATCATTCTTCATGTACTGCTCACCTGTGTTATCCCTATTCTCCTTCATCTGATTTGCCACCTTAATTATCATATTCGTCCTCTCCCCACTGTTTAGGTTATCAGGTAAAAGTCTCTGAGATACAGACTTTGCCCGTTAAACCTTTCTTGTAGCTCTGTGCTTGGCAGCCAAGTATTCCTCTCTCTGCTACCACCCTTTCTCCACTCCTAGAAATGACTTCTTTTCTTCGTAACTGGAGTGTCTACAGCCTCATCCCACCACCAGGTTACTTTATGTCTTAGGGGCCCCTTGTCCATCCACACATTGAATCCATAACTCTGAAGAGGTTGTTCATGAGGGCTCTGTGCTGTTCATTAACACTTCTGTCAACTTCTCTCTCTGTTCAGCCACACTCTATTCATCTCGCTATAGAAGGCATCCCTTCCTGATTGGTTTTTCAACTTCTGTATTTTCCCCCAAGGTTCATTGGTCCTCTTTTTCATCACCCGCTCCTTAAGCACCATGTCACATATCAATAACTTGTGTTGCAGTGCACGCTTCTCACTCCGTATAACTTTAACATCCCTTACTAACCTCCTATCAGCCCTCTTGACCATGAAATAGTTTATTGGGCTGCTATATCCCCCAGACTCGTATGTTATCAACCTACTTTCTCTTTACCTAAAACGTGTATGTGTTTTACACACAATAATGTTCATTGCCTCCCCAAACTTAAGTATCCTCTCCCCTTCCTCATTTCTTGTACCATATGCCGTGGCTCAGTGGGTTAGAGCGCTCCGCTCCGGCCGTAGGGTCGGAGGATCGAATCCACCCAAGGGTCATTGGTAGACATCAGGAAGGGCATCCGGTCATAAAATGCTACACGCTCCAATCCAAAAAGGCCGACGCATGCAAGCATGTTGCAGCCTTCAAAAACGAAACGATATGCGCATCCCCAACATACCCCTTCATATCCGTGAGCTACTTCAGCTACATGACTGTTTAAGTCCCCTCCCAAAACTACAACCTCATCATCCGCCATACTACTTACTACATCTATTAGGTCATCCCAGAACCTATCCTCCTGTACCTCATCCAAGCCTGTTTGTGTAGCATATGTCAGTATAAATGAAAACATAATCTGACCGAACAAAATTTTCGCTACTAATATCCTGTCACTGGCTCTTACCACATTCATGACATATTCCACCTATTTCTCCCCAACCACACACCCACACCACCATGTTCATCTGCCCTACCCTTCCAAAACAACTTGTAACAGCAATCCCTCCTGGCAATCGTTTTGGTTAATCCTCCTCAATACCTGACTTCCCACACAGTACCTACATCCACCCACCTCCAACTAAATGCCCCAACTACTGCCACTGCTCTACCCCTCAAACTTCCCACATTCCATGGAGTCACTCTGATCCCCTTGGGTGATTTAGTTTCCTCAAACTTGCTTAGAACATCTTTCAAGTCATAATTTGGTAAGAATAAATAATGGGGAGAAACATACCACAGGCCTCACCCACCCACACAGTCTCAGGCATAGGCATGAGATCTGGGACCCATTGCCCACCAGCTGTGACCAATGGCTGTAGCATTGGCTTCGGGGCACTCTGCCAGAACGGCTGCAGGGACACCCTCCAGCGCACCTTGGCACTGTAACTGCCCCATCATCATACATCCACTGTTTGAGCAGCCTTCTGGGGTGCTACTCCCAGATTTAAGCCTCTCTTTATTGGGCGGAAGTGGGAGCCTGGCAACTGCAATGCCCTGTACCTTCTAGCACAGGTTGAACCCCATCCCAGCACCAAAATCTATGCCAGTGGAGCCCGCTTCATGCCTCACCACTTAGTTGACTGATGTGTGGTTCAGAGGGGTTTGACTTTTTCACTTACATTGGAAACCTTTATTACCTTGTTTGATTTGTGTGAAAGGGCAATAGAAGTGATGTTTGAGAACAGTGGTTAAGCATTTGGGATGGAGACTAATAGACACCCCCCCCCGTACTGTTTGCTTATGATACTGTGTTAAGACGATGGGGAGCTGCAAGGCTTGGTAGATGAGTTTGGGAGTGTGTTTAGGAAATGGAATCTAAAGGTGAATGTAAGGAAGAGTAAAGTTACGGTCTTCAAGAGAAGTGAAGTCAGTGAATGTACAGTGAGGTTGGATGAGGAGGAAATGGAAAATGTGAGTGTGTTAAGTACTTGGATAGTGTGATGAGTAAGGGTGGACACTTAGCGGGTGAAGTGCTTGAAAGTGTACGACAAGGAAGAAAGGTTGTTGGTTCCTTGACAGCTGTGATAAGAAACAGGGAAGTGAGCATGGAAGTGAAAAAGCTGCTACATGACAGTATTGTGATCCCAACTCTGACATATGGAAGTGAAGCTTGGACCTTGTTGGAGAGACAGAAGTCAAGAGTGAGGGCAGTGGAAATGAGTTATTTGAGAGGAGCATGTGGAGTCACATGGAGAGACAGACTGACAAATGAGGAAGTGAATGGTGTGGATGGGGATGTGATAGGAAGCATTAGGAGAAACACATTGAGGTGGTTTGGCTTTGTGGAGAGGATCGAGAGTGAGAGACTGATAAGAAGAGTGTATGTGAGTGAGGTGGAGGAGGGGAGAGGGAGGGGGAGGCCAAGGATGAGATGGAGGGATGGAGTGGAGATGTATATGAGAGAAGGGGGTGTGAGCTGGGAGCAGGGCAATGAAATGTGGGGAGGGGGGCAATATGGAGGTGATTTGTTTGTGGCCACCCCTTACAGGATTAAGGCATCTGGCAATAGATAGATAGATAGACTAACAGACTTAGAGTATGATGAGTTATCACAGATTCCAGACTTACCATATTCTACTGTGCGGTATCTATAATTTCAAAGCCATTTACACAAAAAGGCAAGGAACATTTAATATTACCTGTACATTCAGTGCTATTTTGTACTACAACGTTCTTACCATAAATCCGAACCCCTCCTGACCTCCTACTCACACCTTACCAGAGTTTTGCATCTTTATGATAATGTTAGCATTAAGACACACTTTAATGCAGTTGTACTACATTGTTATTACAATTAATCCCCACCCCTCTTGATGTTTCACACTCATACCTTACTAGAATTTCACATCTTTGTTAATGACAGCACCAACACACATCTCCATGCAGTCCAATCACATGATGAGTTATCATTGATTCCAGACTTTCCATATTCTGCTGTGCAGTATCAGTATTTTCAAATCCATTTACATAAAGAGCTAGGGGACATTTAATGTTAACCCTTTCGCGCACGGTACCGCGATTTGCGTTACATGTGGTGTGGTGTGCCAAAGCACAGGACCTCAAATCGCATGAAAACGCGAAAAAAATTAACCAAAAAATAAATTTTCGGTCGATTTGCATCAAGTTTTATAGCATTCTAGCAGCCAAGTGTCTCTCCCGAGGTAAGACCTTGGCATCACTGCAATGACGCATATGTGCCTGTACGTAGTGATAGAATCTTAGTGCTCCACTAGCAGCCAGACAGCAGGGTCGTGCTGTGTTGTGTTGTCCCCTTAAATCCGCCATTTTCCCCCTCCCACCCGAGGCTGAAGGCATTATTGAAATATTGTGATTGTACAGTGTTTTTTTACTATACTGTGAAGTGATTGTGTCTATTGAACATAGATATATTGTTTGTAAAGCACTGGGGCCCTTTGTCAGCCATTAGGCCTAGAGGCAGCAGAGTCTGGTTTGTTATAGCGGGGTTTCCACTCACCCTGCCCATAAAATGATGTATTTTACCCTTATAGTGAAGCCATTACTTATGTCTGTGAAACATATAGTGCCTGGATTAGTGAAACAACTGACCTACCATAGCAGGCATTGTGTTATGCCATAGAGATAACATAGACATATGGATTAGATGCTAAGGGAACAGGCGGTCTCTTACGCCATACAGTAGGGAATGGAATAACAGAAGAGGCTGGGATGGAATCATGTGATAGTGTTTTATATTGTATATGGTTCAGTGTGAAATATACGTATAAAATAGTGCAGCGAGTGTTCACCGAGAAATATTGCGTGCATTGACTGGCAGCGGAAAGTTACGTAATGATCAGAGACAAGAAAATACGCCACACAGCAACACATATATGACATTATATACATATGTCATGCAGCGAATGTTCGTGGAGGAATCTGTTGTGTGCATCGCATGTACACACACACACACACACACACACACACACACACACACACACACACACACACACACACACACACACACACACACACACACACACATATATATACACACACACATATATACACACACACACGCATATATATACACACACACACACACACACACGCATATATACACACACACGCATATATACACACACACACTCACACTCACTCACGCACCCACGCACCCACACACAACTCACACTACCTAACTCATCTTCAATTCCATCAAGTTCCTGCCAGCAGCTCAACACCTCTTGAGCAAGTGAGTTATCCATATTTTGTTGATTTGTACATTGACCTGTTTCTACATTTCTATATTTTTTTCACAAATACAGTAGGTGCAGAAAGTGTTGACGCCATCTTAAAAAAAGAAAACATTCTTGTGGTTAGCAAGGAGAAACAAATAAATTAACGCTCACTATTGATTTTAGTATTTACTGGCATTCCCCTTCACCTTTATTATCGTCTTAAGGCGTCTGGGGAGACTGATGGCGTAGTTTTGCAGAACAGATGGACTAAAACTGCTCCATAGCTGCTTGACTGCAGCCTCAAGTTTAGGCAAAGATGATGTGTCCATACTACGCAGCTGCCAATTCATGTGCGCCCATAAATTCTCAATGGGGTTGATATCTGGGCTGTTTCCGGGCCAATCTCGAATAAAGGGAACCTCACAGTCTGTTAGCCACTGTTTCACTGACTTTGCAACATGTGCAGGGGCAGAATCTTGCATAAATACTCTTGCCTTGGTTTTATCAAGAGTCACTTAAAACATCACATAAGAGCTCCAAATAATTGTTCTGGTTCACTTTTTCATTTGCAGGTAGAATTAGCAACTCACCAACACCATAATATGTAAAGCAGCCCCAAGCCATGAGTGAGGCTGGGTATTTAACAAACTTGGAAGTGTACTTAGGATCCAGGGGGTCACTGCCTGGTTTGCAGTACACTCATGATGAAGGGGTACCAGTGACAGTAAATGTTGACTCATCACTCCAAAGCACAGTTTTCCATTGCTCCTCACTCCAGGTAAGATATTTCTTACAAAAATTTACTCTCTTTTTCTTCTGAAGTGCAGTTAGCAGTGGTTTTTTACGAGCATAAAAACTCCTGTAGCCCAGATCGTCATGCAACAGCTGCTGCACACTTCTGACAGACACATCTGCCGGCAACTGTGGGTTCTTTTCTTTTAAATCCCGTGCTGTTAGCCTTGGATCCTTGCTGACTTGCCTTGAGATCAGCTGACAGGTCCTGAAGGTTGCCTTATGAGGTCTCCCAGGCTTGAGAAGTGGAGTGGGAGGAATGGCCTCCCCACTGTCCTTGAACCGCTTCACAAGTCTCTGCACTGTCCTCAGTCTAACACCTGTTTGATTTGCAATAAATGGGAGTTTGTGGCCAGCTTTGTATAAAGTAATCACTTCCACACGTTTGTCCTTGCTTGTGGTTACTTTAGGCATGATGAGAATGTGGTAGGTAACCAAATAACTGTGTTATTTGAGTCAAAACATGCCCTCGTGGTGCATCACACACAGAGACAATCCTCCTCCTGTTGCTGCCCAAACATTACTGAGCCTGCTCCTGTGGTGCCAAACCTATCAAGCAGGGTTGCCAGCTCCCGCTGAAAAAGCGTCAGCTCATTTTGCATCACAGGGGAGGGTAGTATTGACCCTACTTCACTTAACGCGAAAAAGAATGACGTCGGCCCTTTAGCATCGGTACTTTCCGCGCCTACTGTAAGTATTGTTTTTTACATATACACATATGAGATGGAAGAAAGTTCAGCTTTAGTATCAGTACCTAGCAAAAAGACTAGTGGAAATGTCGAGTTACTGAGAGCACTATCAAAGAGCTTATGATATTTCATGTGTATAATTTGAGTAAAAAATAATAATAATAATAATAATAAAACGTAACAAGCGAAAATATGTAAGTATTCGTGAGGCAGGGAAATTGAGCGTTTTTATCTCGCTTTTGGGCGAGGAAGAGTGTTCTATCTTTTTCGTCCATTTACTCCAAAATTATTGAACGTATCGATTTCCTGTAAGAACCATGATAAAGATAAGTGAATTCTACATATGTACAGGACATAACTATGTAATTTCTCTAATGAAAAGTTGTGGTTACGTAGGCTGTTATTGTGTGCGCATGACGAAAGTGCACCGCGGCCGCGATTACCCTGTAGTTTTTTGCGATTTACTCGGAAACTATGAGGCGTATCAAAACAAAAAGGTATCAGGAGAAAGCTTATGAAATTCTACATAAAATTACTTAATATAAACATAATGTGTGCGAGAAAACTTCTGCAGTATACCTCCCTGAACAAAAATCAATTTTTTTACAAAAATGGCTTTTAGTTTTTTACTATTTTCTCGAAAACTACAAATTGCATCACAACCGGACATACCTCATTAGAAAGCCAATGAAATTTTCTATCAAAACTTATAATAACATTTTTCTGTATGATGGAAAACACTTGAACGATGATGTTGGGAAGTTTGATAAACGTTCGAAAATGTTTATTCACGGCGGCCTTGTGTACTTTTATTCGTATTTTTCTGGTTTTTCTTTTGGGTTATCAGCTAGAACAAACATCGGCGAATAAGATTATGTGAGTTTCAGGGCAACATTTTGAGGTTTGGGTAGCGAAATTGAGGTGAGAATACATGTAATTTGTGTACCACGGGCTACCAGCGGAGCGCGCGGGGGAGTAAAATTGTGAGCCGTGAAACTTAATAAAACTTACCGTGCGCGAAAGGATTAAATGTACACTGAGTGCTGTTTTGTACTACATTGTTGTTACCATAAATCCCAGCGCCTCATGACTTCATACTCACCCCTTACCAGAGTTTTGCATTTTTATGATAATGTTAGCATTAACACACACTTTAATGCAGTTGTACCACATTGATATTACAATAAATCTCAGCCCTCCTGATTTTTTACACTCATACCTTACCAGAATTTCACATCTTTGTTAATGTCAGCACCAACACACACTTTCATGCTGTCCAATTACAGCATCCACATTCATTCTTGAGTTTCTTATCAGAGCCCTCATAATGCTGCCAACCTTTCTTCTCTGATCCATGGTGCTTTCCACCTCCTTTACATATTTACTGAATATCTTATTATTACTATTACTTATAACTTTACCCATTTACCTGTATATCATACTGAGTGTCACCTTTTCCCTGAGTAGCAATCACTTTACTTTCAGTTTCAGATTCATAGTAGGCCTGTGATAGAGGCAAAGCCTCTCAGGTTTCAAGGTTCTAGATAAACCCCTTCACCAACACCCACATTGCCTAGCTGTGGATTCTGTGTCTTTCAGCAGTCCACCTCTGGTCTTATTGTATGCGTACCCTATTGTCTTGAGTTATTTCATTTCCACACATTAAAGCCCTTGTGTCAATACCTTCACTGCAGATTATGGATGCTCAGTGACTTTGGCAGCTATGGTTGTGCTTTTATACACACATAAAGAGGCCTATGGAAAGGTTTGATCTATTGATTTTCAAGGTTCTAGTGACTCACCTCTGCCATAACTCAAGGCATATCAGTATTTGAGGAGTTCCTGGGAAGAAGGGCCAATCAGCCATATTCAAGGTTTGGAGGACAGTGCATTTAAAGATTTGAAAGGTGATGTCTCTGTAGTGGTCACTGCAGTTTGCTTTAACCCACCAAAAAATTGGCAAATTAATCGACTTTCATATTACAGCTAGTAAAAGTATTTAGTAATGATAAGCTGGGACGCTCACCATCCACTCATTCAGTGTAGTGCTGCTTTTGGGTGACTGTCCGTTCCTTTCTTCCTTTCTTCTTTCCTTTCTGCCTCTTGTGTCGTTCCTTCATTCTTAACTCTTCCTTCTGCGTGTGGGCGACTCTACACTGAATGACAAGCCAAGTGGTTGCCTGTACAGGAAACCTTTTACTACACTGGGTGATAACTATATAACCAGATTTTGGTGCCTGGTGGTTGAGTGGGTAATAAACCCTTAATTGGTGGGCTACTTCCCAATTTTATGTTCGTGTGGGAGGAATTAGTTAGGGGGTAGGGGGTAGGGGGTAGGGGGTAGGGGGTTTTTCAAGAATTCTCCCCCAGTATCCCTGCTTGTCGTAAGAGGCGACTAAAAGGGTTGGTGGCGGGTTAGTGCCCCACCCCGTAAAAACAACTAACTTGTAGGAGGAGGCTGTAGCACGGGCCGAACAGGGTAGTACTCCCGAGGGGAATGGAATGCTGGTGATAGGGAGAGCTGGAGCTCCTTTCACTAGCTACCTAATCATCCTCCTTTGCTGATCTTTTCAGTGTGACAGTAACATGGAGAGTAGACCAGCATACTCTCCCAATCATTTCCTCTAACTATCCTATGCACTACACCACATGCGCTTTACATATCACACAACGTACCCCACTACGTTACAGGGGTTGACGCCAGCAAGGGCATGCGGCCAGAAAACTTTGCCCCCGCTACCTAGTGGCGGACTTTGGGGGGAGGCTTGACTGGGGTTCCGCCGGCACAGATCATGGGTCCGGGGCGAGATGGGGCTCGAACCTGTGCTAGAGGGTACAGGGCATTGCGGTTCCCAGGCTGCCGCTTCCGCTCA
>JAGKTI010017048.1:4154-18853 GCA_018397915.1 Birgus latro | reverse complement strand
CAGTGTTTGGCCCTTGGCCTTTGATTGACGCTGCTACTGTGAGTCAGGCAATAGGCAGGATGCGGGTGGGGAAGGCGGCAGGTGTGTCTGGGTTGACTGCCGAAATGTTGAAGGCCTCAGGAGATATTGGGGTGAGGTTAGTCAATGACCTGATAAATATGATTATATATGAGTGTGTTGTCCCAGATGATTGGCTGAAGAGTGTAATTGTAAATGTGTACAAAGGAAAGGGTAATGCCCTGGAAAGGGGAAATTACAGAGGTATAAAGTAACTCTTAGATCAGATAATGAAAGTAATGGAGAGAGTTCTAGAAGGTATGATTAGAGAAAGAGTGAATACAGATCAGATGCAGTTTGGGTTAATGCCAGGCAGGGGGACCACTGATGCCATATTCATTGTTCGACAGCTTCAGGAAAAATATACTGGAAAGAAAAGGGAATTGTATTTTGTTTTTGTTGATTTGGAAAAGGCCTTTGACAGAGTCCCTAGAGAGGTGGTGAAGTGGGCAATGAGAAAGCTAGGGTTGGAAGAATGGCTGGTTAGGGTGGTTATGGCCATGTACATGGGTGCTCGCACCCAGGTAAGAGGTAATGGAGCTTTGAATGATGAGTTTTCCGTGAATGTTGGTGTGCATCAGGGGTCAGTTTTGAGTCCCTTGTTGTTTATTATGGTGCTTGAAGCCCTGTCACATGACTTCAGAGATGGACTCCCATGGGAGATGTTGTATGCTGACGATTTGGTATTGATTGCAGAGAATGAAAAGGAGGCGGAGGAAAGATTTAAGAAGTGGAGAGATGGTATGGGGTACAAGGGCTTAAGGGTAAAGGCAGATAAAACAAAAGTGATGATATCTAGGGTTGGTGGTGGTGCAATCAAAGAAGAGGGAGAGTGGCCATGTGCAGTTTGCCACAAGGGTGTGGGAAGTAATTCCATCTTGTGTAGTGTTTGTGATAAGTGGGTGCACAAGAGATGTAGTGGTATTAGAGGTAGACTGCGAGATGATGCTGATTTCATGTGTGCGGCGTGTCGGGGAGAGCAGGTGGAGATTGTTAGGCGTGAGAGGGTTGAACTTGCAGGTGAGTCTCTTGAGTGTGTGGAGAAGTTTCGTTATTTGGGAGACATGTTATGTGCCGGAGGTGGGCCTGGAGTTAGCTCAGTTGCTAGGGTGAGAAGTGGTTGGAAGAAGTTCAGGGAGCTGTTGCCTCTCCTGACATTGAGAGGACTCTCCTTACGTGCTAAGGGGTCTTTGTATACAGCATGTGTTAGGAGTGTGATGCTGTTTGGTAATGAGACCTGGGCAGTAAAGGAAAAGGATATTCGCAGGTTTAAACATACAGAAATGACAATGATTAGGTGGATATGCAGTGCGTCCCTGTGTGCAAGGCCTGGGGGGGCTGGGTTTACGACAGAAGAGTTGAGAGGTAGGATGGGACTGGAATGTATTGGTGTTGTGATGAGGAGAGGTAGGCTGAGGTGGTTTGGACATGTGGAGAGGATGGGGGATGATAATTGGGTACAGAGGGTGAGAGGTGTTAATATTGGGGGAGGGGTAGACCGAGAAAGACATGGGACGAGGTCATTAAGTGTGACTTAAGGGTTAAGGGACTGAACAGGGAGGCTGCCAGGGATCGAGCAGCGTGGAGAGCCGCCATTAGGTGACCAAGGCCGACGCATGCAAGCATGTTGGATCCTTCAAAAACGAAACGAAACGATCAAACACCGGTATCTGAATTTCCTATTACTTCCATCAGCATCAAACACAATCAGCTGAGGTTGCAATGTGTTTGCATTGTGCATGTATGCTCGAGTCTGGATTTACAAACTTACATTTATAACCTCAAATCAGTTTTCATACATTTTTAGTTCAAACAAGAAAAGAGAAAGCAAATTTTTTTGGGGGGCATCTTTCTTGTTCCTCCTGCATTAATAGTTTTGCCATAATGATGGGAAATTAATCATAAGTTTGTAGGTGAATCTGCCCCCCCCCATCAGATCAATAGGACAAGCCTGCCTGCTATGTCAGCAGTCACACTGCTCATGCATTAGGCCTTATGTGCACAGACTCTACCTTCATCTCTCATTGCACTGCATCAATGCAGTTTGTAAAAACTTGATGTAAACACATTAAAAAACTGTGATCAGCATCACCGTCAGCACAAAACTTCAAAATTTTATCATGCTGCTTCTTGATGTACTTTAATTTGTAACACTACTGATGCCTTGTTCATACAGTTTGCACAAACAACACCTTGATCTGATTTTCACATGACTTCGACTTTACGAAAAAATTTTGAGTAGTATGCCACCTATTCTTAGCACCAATGAATTTTCACAACTTCTTTTCATGATGTTCATTGCAGTGGTAGATTATAATAAAAGTGAAAGTCAAAGAAATGTTAATTATTTGACTGACTTCACTAAAGAGATCATGTCAGCATTACAATAAAGGTCACTGCTGCTGTACAACGGGAGTAAAAGCAAAACAAGGCTTGCTAAAATATATACAGATACAGTACAGTGGAATCTCCTAAATCACGATCTTATGAGACTGGGCACATGCTATGATTTGAGAATACTGTGAGTTAGAAATTACTAATCTTATGATGTGGAAAATTACTTATGAGTCTGTCATCTTGGAAAAGTTGCCCACCTTACCCACAAACCTACATCAAACTGGTCATCAGCAAACACTAACAGCCCAGAAAAGAAATTAGAAAAGCATATTTAATGGAAATGAACAATATTGTAAGATTCTTAACTGACTCTGACAATACTGCTTGAATGGAGGGGGGAGGGGTTCAGAAGCTTGAGACAGACTATGTCCTCTCAGCACGAAGCAAGTGTGCTGCTGCCTCTGTGCCGCTTCCTCCTCATCAACGTCCCTCAGGAAACCCTTAAAGTCCAGTGTGGTGGCAACAGAAGTGGTATTGTCGTTGCCCTCAGCTGCCACTGTGTTGTCGATTCGCTGAGCTTAATTCTTAACCAAACGAGTGTGGCCTTTCCATGTTTTCTATTGAAATGAATTTTTCACAGGTCATCTATTATTCCTGGGTTACCGCAGCTACTGGGCATTTTTATAAACTTACCTCTGAAATCTATAAATGAGGATTTAGAATGTGTGATACACTGACACATCCAGTAGGGCGAGTGGTAAACAACACAGCCAGTTAGAGAGACCGTTGGTAAACACTGTTGATGGCGACCTCCCCGCTTCATTGAATACCCCCAAATTTAAGCATATATATATATTTTTTTTCACTCACTTCTTGCAGTCACAATTCAACAGTTAACTACCAGTGTCGCATATGTACAGTACTTCCTCGCACTTTGAGGCCTCGTTTTTTGTGCTAGAAAAGAGTTTCCGAGTTGTTTCACACTTCACAAGTTTCTCTGCATTCCATCACTCCCAGCCGGCAACTGGCACTCAACAGACAATGCATACCGATGCCCATTTTGATGGCGGTCATCTTGGGACTACCCTGCCCTCTACAGATACAGCGGCGGCACTACAGACCCACACGCCATTTGTGCTGTGGTGGCCTCGTGGCTTCCCGACCCACAACTGGACGACCGTGCTTCGACGTTTGAGATGCAGAGCGCTAGTGAGGTACAGTGCATGGAGCGATGAGCTGAGGGGGATGGTGCAGGGCCATCGCAGTGGCCTAAGGAGAAGCGGGCATAAAGGGTGACCAGAAACATCGCCGGTACTCAGCTGCCAACAAGGGAAGGATTTTGCAGCTCCTTGAGGGGGGGTTGACAGCCCCTGAAATATGTTGCCTGACAGGGGGCTCCTGAAAGCACCATAAGGACCATCAGGAAGAACAGGGAAACTCTCAAAAAGCAGGTGATTGCACATAAAATAATAAAACTAAATGTGTCTGCATTGTTTTTGGTCAACCTTTATTTCTGCCACTATTTTTTACTGTATCAATATTCACCTAATGGGGTAAGTTTTTAGAGGTAACCAACATTAACCAATCAAGTCTTAGTTAGAAAAGTTCAGGGATGGAATACAAGGGGCATTCATAAAGTCCATAGCCCGACTATGAAACTGCATGAAGGTACGTAAATTGTTGTGATGTGGATGAAGTTGAATCATTCAAATGTTTAGTGGCAATATTCCTAATTAACTGAGTTTATTGTTTCTCTCAAATTGGATGTCCATTTGCCAGTGACACGATATTGATGTAGGCAAAGGATGAAATTCAGCAGCGTTCAGTTATTCGTTTCATGGTGCTGCAGAAAAAGGCGCCAAAGGTTATCCACGAGGAATTGATGGCGACACTGGGTGACAATGCTCTTGCATACGCAACAGTCAAAAAGTGGGCAGCTCTCTTCAAAGCTGGTCGAGAGAGCGTTGAAGATGATCCACGCAGTGGTTGGCCATCAACTGCAGTGACTGAGGAAAATGTTAACTCTGTGGAGAAAATTGTGATGGAGGATAGGCATGTGTCTGTCAGGCACATTGCTGCTGAAGTGAGGTTGTCTGTGGGGTCTATTAAATCCATCCTTCATGATCACCTCAACATGTCCAAGGTGTCAGCGCGATGGGTCCCCTGTTTGCTGTCTCCCAAGAAGAAGCGTGTTCGCACGGAGACATCACACAAAATTTTGAGCTTCTTCAACGTCGACCGTGAGGACTTCCTGGGTCGACTTGTTACCCAAGATGAAACCTGGGTCCCTCACTTCAATCCAGAAAGCAAGGCCGAGTCCCACCAGTGGAAGCATCCGGAGTCTCCAGGACCAAAGAAGTGCAAGGTCACAAAATCAGCTGGCAAGGTCATGGTGATTGTCTTCTGGGATGCCTCTGGAATTCTGTTGGTGGACTTTCTCCAGCAGGGATGCACAATCAATGGTGATTACTATGCCTCTTTTTGGGGGGAACTCTGGGCCGCCATCATCCAGAAAAGGGGACAAAAAATACCGAAAGGTGTGCACTTGCTTCAAGATAACGCGCCCACTCACAGGAACAGAATGGCCACCACCAAAGCCATCGATTGTGGGTTCGAGTTGTTGCCACATCCTCCGTATTCACCGGATCTTGCGCCATCAGACTACTATCTGTTCCCACATATGAAGAAAAATCTCCGTGGCTGCGTGTTTGCTGACAACGATGAGACAAAAGAAGCTGTTTTGGAGGGGTTTTCAACAGAGTTTTCAAAGAGGGCCTGGAAGCTCTGGAAAGCATTGTGAAAAATGTGTGTCTTTGAATGGAGACTGTGTTGAAAAATAAACATTTTGTACTCTATTCATCACTGTCATATCTCTGCTCCTTCAAGGTCAGGCTATGGCCTTTTTGAACGTCCCTCATATACTGTATTGTACTGTAATGAAAATCTGTAACATTGGTTACTGTACTTATAAAGTTACATTATACACCTAAGGGTGTACTGTTTAAGTGTTGCCTTATAAAAAAATTAAACATAGAATTATTTTTTCTGTATACAGTAGATTTTAGTGCTGTGATGCATGTGTATTTATGTCAATTATTGTCCAAAGGTTACGATCCGGACCAAGTTCTTCCCTTCCAAGACAGTGATTGTGGGGTCGTCATGGCCATAACAGAGGGATACCTTGTCCGCTGGCTCAACAGCAGGAGCCGACTGGGTGTGGGCATCTCTACTAAGGCCATCAAGGACGAGACGCTAAAGATATATGCCGTAGTTTGCAGGAAGAAGAATATAAACCCGCCACCCACATTCAGAGCTTATCAAGGTGGCTCTTCAGGTGTAAGAAAAGGTGGGAGGTGAGGTGCACTGCTTACCATGGTGAGGCGGGCTCTGCTGACGTAGATGTGGCAGCTAGCTTTCCAGAGGAGGCATGCAAGATTGTTGAGAAGGGCAGGTATTCCTGGCACCAGGTGTATAATTGTGATGAGACTGGCATCTTTTGGAAGTGGTCGGCAAGATACACATACCTGACGAAGGAACAGAAGCAGGCAGTCGGCACGAAGATGAATAAAGAGTGGCTGAGCGTCTTACTCGCAACACCTCTGGCTAACACAGGATGAAGCCACTTATTATCCACAAATTCCATAAACCTCGGCCCTACAGACACTGCAACATGAAGAACCTCATGTTTACTGGGAGGTCACTCCGCAAGGCTACGTGATTCAGAGTCTGTCGCACGAGTGGTTCGACCGGTACTTCATTCTCGACGCACAGAAGCACTGCAGGAAAATGAATCTAGCAGTCAGACTAGGCAAACCATACTCACCGGCCTCACAACGTGAACTGCCCAAGGTCCGCAGGAACCTTCCGATGATGTCATCACTCGAGACTTAGCAGGTGTGTGTGACAACAAAAAGCACTAACACTCTCGTCCTCTCTTCTTAATTTGACAAAAGATCCCAAGGACGAAGCTGGATGGTCTATTTGCGTCTGATACACACTATGTAACCAATACACAGACTTTTGTGTGAGTACCATCAACTCCCGATATGCACTATGTATCCAATACATACACTTTTATTTAATTACTATCAAGACCCAGTGTGTGGCCACATACCAATATGTGATCTTGAAGTATTACAAACTTTCTAGTCTCGGCTGACTGCTGCATGCAGCCGCTCGGTCGAGGCACCTTTCTTGGTGAGACAATCAACCAGTTGTTGTTTTGTATCCACCCAAGATACTTCATCAATCTCCTCTCTCTCCAACATGTCTTGTAATACAGCAATATCAATGCGCAATCTCCTGTCTTCTATACTCCTACAGGAGTAAAGGGCGTCCACCAGACTCTTGTTGTCGACGAAACACTTTATTTTGATCTTTCCACATCCAGAAACCTCACGCAATATGTTGGCGAGATATACAGCAGTCTCAGCACATTCAAGCAGCGCCAATGCCTCAGCAGATAAGATAGATTTGACGACCCTCCTGATCTTTCTTATCTGCCAGAATATAGGACATCTTGTCTCACTAGCATCTCGTAGGAAGATCACAAAACTTCCCTGAGATCCATTACCTACAAGGTTGGCAAATGAGGCATCCGAAAAGCACTCTATATGACAGTCCTCGATCGGCCCCATTCTTGGAATGTATAGCTTCATGTTGTCAGTCTTCACCTTTGAGATCACCTTATTGAGTCTAAGCAAATCTGCTACGGTAACTCGGTTGCTATTCACACTCAACTCACACACATCAAAGGTAATATCTGGCCGAGTGTGTGTGGCAATCCAGCTGAGTTGCCCAATTAATGCTCGGTACTCCGTTTTCTCAGACTCGGACAGCTCCCCTGATTTTACTGCTGCACGGTGTTTACTCAGCGTGACTGGTTTCAAAGATGAAGCATACTGGAATTGGTTAAGCGTTATGCTGCCATCGATGTTGGAGATGACATTAAGACCAACGTATTTGAAGGCTTTTGATTCTGAACTGCCGATGAGGAATATTTGACTCAACCGGTTTATCACTTGCTGTTCGAACTCATGTGTACCAGCCCAAAGGAAGTCGTTGACGTAGATGCATACAATGCCTTCGACTTTGCCACTATTGCTCCAAGAGAACAGTGCTGAATCCAGTAATGGCACTTTAGCTCCGAGACTCAACAATTGATCTTTTACGCGCAGATACCAATGCCTAGCGGCATCACAAAGGCCGTAAACAGTTTTCTTTAGTCTCCATAACTTACCATTTGCATATTCAAGGGGAGGATGTAAATGGACATCTCTCTCAATGTCGTTACCTTGCAAGTAGGCAGCTTTCACGTCCAAAGTGTGGCAGTCCCACTGGTTGGTGGAGGTCAAAGAAAATGCCAAACACACTGCTTCTTTTGAACAAGTAAGCGAGTCTTTTCGGAGATCCACTGTGTCTTCCTCAAATCCTCTGGCGACTAAGCGGGCCTTAACAATAGGCTTTCCATTTTTCAGTTTTTCCGTCACAACCCATCGAACCGTTATGGGACCTTGCCCAACATCATCTACTTCCTCATACACATCATTATTTTGCCAGTTTGTAACTTCATTTTCTTTAGCGCAGAGTTGAAAAAAACAAGCATTTCTGCGTCATCATCAATCACTTCCCATTCGCTAAGATCCTTCTGCAAATCTATCCAATCAATGCTGCCGTCAGAGTCCCTCTTCAAATTATAGCAGTGTTTGTACTTTCCAGTGGCTTTACCTGCCCGACTCATAATCCTTCCAGACACCAACTCTCCACTTTCTGAATGTATTCTGACTCGGAACTTTCTTTACCCCTGCACAGATGTTAACCTTGTACACAGGTTTTATTTGCCCGTGTATGGAGTACAACTCTCATGTGTGGGGAGGCTCCCCACATGCAGTTCTTCTCAATAGGGTGGAGTCAAAGGCTTTTCGTCTCATTAACTCTCCTCCTCTTACTGATTCCCTTCAACCTTTGTCTCTTCGCCGCACTGTTGCTTTTTTCTCTCTCTTCTATTGCTACTTCAGTGGTCACTGTTCCTCTGAACTGTCTGCTTGCATCCCTCCACCTCTACGACTGGCACGTAGTACCCGTCTAGCAACAAACTCTCATCCCTTTTCTGTCCAACTTTCTAATGCAAGAGTTAACCGTTACTCCCAGTCCTTCATTTATGCAACTGGTCAACTCTGGAACTGTCTCCCTCTGTCTGTATTCCCTACTTCCTATGATCTCCAATCTTTCAAGCGCAGTGTGTCCAGGCATCTCGAAATGAATGGCTCTTGAATTTGGCTCTCTTTTGTATTGTTTTTACTTTTTCTTGGAAGGAACAGTATGCGGGCCATGGCCTTTGGTTCCTTCTTCCTTGCATAAAAAAAAAAAATATTACGTTGACCAACAGAAACTTTGGGAGGCTGAGTAATCGAAATAGAAACTGTGGGAGGCTCATCAATTGGAACCACACCATCTTCCGACTCGTCATCTGGTGGATGGTCATTCAACACTTGCGGAGGATTGTCATTAGGCTTCTCCTGGACAACATTGTTCTTCTCATCACTGCTGACACCACTTTCAACTGTAGTATCTTGCTCTGGCGCAGGCGCTAGACAACATACGTGCACTCACACGTAGACACCGCTGTGTCTCACCAGAATTTGTTTCCCATCTCTGCCTATTACAATTTGGGGACCGTGCCACTCATGACTGTCATTTCTTTTGTAGAAGACTTCATCTCCATTTCGGATGTCGTTTAAGTCACTCGAATGTACGTTGTGCCGCAGAGCCCTAGCCAAACGTTCATCTGATTCGGTCTTTATAAACTCTTGTCTAGCTAAATAATAAGCGTTCAAGTTGTCTCTCACAATTTTCGATGGTGATGAAGGTTCCAAGGCTGGAGGATCATTTGCATACACATTAGGCAGGCCAGGGTTTTGACCAAAAACAAGTTGGTTAGGAGAAAAGCCTGCGTAGTTGGTGAGAGCATTTCTTGCCGATACTGCTCATACCAAGGCCACATCCAATTCACACTGGCAATCAGCCATTATCTTCCTAACAATGTCACCAATGACTGCATTTTGATGCTCACAGAGACTCTGTTGCTCCAAGGACTCTCTGCAGACGTTGTCATGATCTTGATATTGAAGGCCTCTCCCAGTGCTCGCATTTCCGCACTGTTGAATTCACAGCCATTGTCTGTAAGAATTTTTCTAGGTGCGCCAAACACAACAATCCAGCTCCGAAATATTCCTTTGATAATGGTGAGCGCACACTTATCCGCGATTACTATCGCATTACATTACCTGGTCGCCAAATCAACAAGGACTAAGAAATAATGCTTTCCCCAAGCTTTTAAATCCATGGCTATGGCTTCGTTAAACTTAGACGCTATGGGCAAATTGACTACGGGTCGGGGCTTGGCTTTCTTAAATCTGCAACAGACTGTACAAGCATCAGATACAGCCTTGATAGCCCGTTCCAGTTTTGAACTTTTAATTCCCGCATCTGTGATCAGTTTAATTAATTTTGCCAATGTTGGGTGTCCAAATTGCCTGTGAAGCTTCAAAGCGTTTTTTTCTACATCACCCCCAAGAGATGCCAACATGATTGTTTCACAAAATTCACGACCCAGTCATAAAGAAATTGGAAGCAAGTAATGGCTTGAAGATGAGGACTTCAAATCAATGATAGTTCCACAAATTTTGACCTGGTCACTTCCAAAGTTAATCAACATTTTTGCTTTTTTCATGGAACGTCTACTCAACAGCAAGGGAATATTGCAGTCCACAACATCAGTCATGATGGTTGCATGCATATTTCCAATGTAGCAGGGCAGAGTAACACGTTTGAGGGAAGAAACTGTGACACCATCAGCAAAAGTAAACGATGAGGATGACGCTTCTTCTCTTATAGCTTCACGTTCGTAATCAGTGAGCTCACTTAGATAGCAATTGATCCATTCAACTCCACATACAGTTGTAGAACACCCTGTGTCTAGAAGAGCACATCCCTTTGATTCTTCTACTTGAGTCTGTAACTTACCTCTACTAGCGGCATCATCCGCATAGCCCATAAATAACGACAGATGCACTGTTTCCGAATTTTCTTCTCGACTGCCGTCATTTTCGTCTACATTCGGACAGTCACGTGCCCAATGAAATCTCGAGTCACATACGAAACACCTCGATACCTTTCCGTCAGACCCAAGTGGGTTCTGCCTCCTGCCGGTGGATGAGCGTTGGGGAATTCTAGCAGAAACGGTTGAACATCGGCCACTACCATGACGTTGATCACGTACTGCACCACCCCGCAACATTCTCCGTCCTCGTTGAGTACCTCAAGCATAAAATGTTTCCTCACCCTCAACTTCGTCACTCCAAAATACTGGTTCGCCTTTCACCTCCCGGGCGGACACCGATGCCTCGTTCTGCCTGTCAATTTCACCAGCAAAAATATGATTCAGGGTAGATTTCATGTTTTCGTATGTCACCTCAGTTATCACGGACATCACTAGTTGTTGCTCACTGTCTGAAAGTTTGCATGCAGCTAAGAGCATAAAAGCCATCACAGAATTTGGCAGTGCCATGCCCTGCTTTGTAAATTTGAAATAAACATGCTCAAATTCTGTCACGAACTCACAAATGTTCATATCATCGGCTCTTCTGAAGTTGTACAACTCATAAAACGCTGCAAACTGTCGATGTCCTTTCACGAGAAATAAACCATTATTTTTTATAGCAAGGTCTGAACACCATCCTTCTGCTTCAGAACATCCGCATCAATCTCCGAAGATGCCACCTTCGCTCTTCCAGACAATGACAGGTGAATAGCTTAGGCTTGTTTTTCTTTAACCAAGTCTGTCAGTTCGCACCAAATGTCGATGTCTTTTTTCCAGCTCTCATAAGCAGAATCATTTTCAAGTTTTGAAGGCCACTTGGTCGAACACGACGCCATTTTTCGAACTACACTCTGCTACCAGTGTCAGACTAGGCAAACCACACTCACCGGCCTCACAACGTGAACTGCCCAAGGCCCCCAGTTGCAGGAACCTTTCGATGACATCATCACTCGTGACTTAGCAGGTGTGTGCGTACGCACACACACTAACAACAATATGCACTAACATTAGCATTAATGCTTGTCCTTTTAATGGATAACGCAAGGGCACAAGCCTAATATCTTGTCGACCGTCACCCTGATGTCCAGGTTGCGTTCTTGCCACCCAACACAACTTCAACCCCTAGAGCAAGAGATCATCGCCAACATTTAGAAATATTCTACTCTAAGGTGCATGACAGACTCAGGAAAGAGACAGGTGACAACACAATTCTGCATCAGATTCAGGAATAGGAGGAAGATTCTGATGGCGGCGGCGACCCACACCACACACCCACAACCGCACCAGAGTCTCAGGACCTTCCCAGCAGTCCACAGGCTACACCAGCAGCACCATCTCCCAGGCCAGAACAGACACAAACTAGTCCAGAGGAGTCCAGACCGGGCCCGTCCTGAAGGCCAGACCGTCTCCTACCGCAACCACACCCCTGCCACCACCTGCCGATTCTCGACCTGCCAAGGCAACAAGTCAGTTTTGAACAGAATTCAACATAAAAAATGCAGTGGATATCAAGATCAAAAGCTGGAACAAAGTTACCCCAGCCACTATAGCACACGGGTGGAAGAAACTTTTCCCTCACTCACTTGACTATGGAAGGTGAGTGGCAGAGGGAAGAAGACACTCTGGCGGCCACTGTAGGAGCTATCAGAAACAACAAGCCAAGACGCAGCAGAGGTGGACGAAATGGCTGTAAGACAACACTTGGCACACTACGACCTAGACTCAGGTGTGGCAGACATAACAGAGGAAGAGATGAACTGATTTGAATTGATTCATGTAACGTAAATTTATTTTCTTGTATTTAATAAATTTACAGTTCGTTTTCTTGAGCTTTGTTAAATGTAACAGTCGTGTTTGATTTCCCCACATATTTAGTACACTTTTGCTACTCCACGCTAGCACAACTCCTTATATTAATCACGACTGGAACTTAGGCCAGCTTTTGGTATTAATTCTTAAATCCGTTGTGCTAGCTAGGAGTTTGGCTCAGCCAAGATCCTGTTTATTATTATTATTATTATTTTTTGAATGTTAAGGGGAGAAACTAACTTTCTCAGAGGCCAACAGTACAATAATACAGCCTACTTGAGCGTTTAGTCTCTGCTGTGTACTGTTGAGAAAGTCTATAAATTCTCGACTCTAGAGAATTGGCGAAGTAAGCCAGCATAAAAGTGAAATCGCCACTTGATTTCACGAGTCAATTCTCTCGTAATAATCGACTTGATAGTTGTTCCTAGCACACATAGCTATACATTGTATACTTTGTTATACAATATTTCATTTTCCCCCTGACATTCTTCAACTAATTCCTCTGTTATTTCCCTAACTCTGTCAATAAGTACTGTATCCTACCATATACTTGTCCTATTACACTAAGAAGACAAATGCTGCTATGATTACCACACACTTCTTTTTCCCCTTTTCCTTTGTACAGGGGAACAATTATACCTGACTTCCAATCCTCCGGTACTCTACCTTCCTCCCAGGCCAATCTGTACATCTTCCACATCCATTCTACTACTAACTCTCCTCCATGCTTCAGCATTTCACACACACTCCATCAATTCCTGAGGCTTTCCCCAGTTTTACCTTTCTTGATTGGTTCCACAACTTCAAGGATG
Organism: Birgus latro; assembly: GCA_018397915.1. Classification (NCBI taxonomy): domain Eukaryota; kingdom Metazoa; phylum Arthropoda; class Malacostraca; order Decapoda; family Coenobitidae; genus Birgus; species Birgus latro. The sequence continues at coordinate 5,737 of JAGKTI010017048.1, read as the reverse complement.
ACACCCCAAAATCAAGGATGACAGCCAAAAATCCAACACCAGCACCAGACTTTGAGCCACTGGTAAAAACTGAGACAGACCCAGTATTGAGGGCAACATGAGCTAAAACTGGTTGCAGATCACCACATCTGATGTCATAGACTTAGGAGGCCATGACATACCGGCAAAATCTGATTAAGCTAACACCCAGGGTGGAACAACAGATGTCTACATGCCTAAGACTGGAGTACATGGGAGACTGAGTTCAGTCACAACTTCCTTTGCTTGATAACTAAAGAGGTAAGGAAATCACAAATAGAGGTCATAAAAAGTGTGCTGGGTGGAACTAAAAATAATCATGTGTTGAGGTCTCAGGAAAACTCTGAACTGTGAGAGAGCCTCAGTATGTGGGACTCATGCTGTAGGTCCAACTCCATTACCCGTGCATCCACAAACAGGCTTGGAACATGGGAGGTATAAAATGATCCCATAGCCAAACTAAAGCCAGCATGATTTACCAAATCCAAGATGCATAACCGGGGAGGGGTAGCTGAAGAGTACACCTCATAACCTTACTCCAGCTTGGATAACACTAGATCTTTATGGAGCAGAAGGAACTTGGTGAAGCACCCCATCTAGTGTGAGCCAGAACTTTAAAAGATTCAAAACCTTTGGGCAAGAAGCCTTTGTGGAATCCAGTTAAGATGGGGGTCATGGTGAGGCCTAAAAACCACATTTCTTCCCTACAAGCAGTCATCTGGCTATGGTAACAATGCACCCCATGTAATCAGAAGTGCACTGAAATGGTCTTTTATGAGAAGAATCTAAACCCATGCTTCTGAGTCCAGGTAAAGGCTGGATTTATTGCAAGTTGCAGTCAGCACTCTGCCACCAACATATGAGACGAGGCAAATAAGACAGAGAAGCCATCCACAAGGAAGGTTCTTCACTCCCTCCAGTAGGACTTCCACAATCTCATTAAGTGCAACAACAAATAATGCCACACTCAAAAACACTCGTCTGAGGCATTCCCTCCTCCTGAGTGTACAGGAGGTAGGGCTTACATCCCACAAGTACCTGAAACTTCCCCTCAGAAAGGAAGTTCTCAATGTTGCCAAGCTGTGTCATACACCTTCTCCAAGTAAAAAAACACTGTTACATGGTGCTGTTTGGAAGCAAGTGCGGTACAGATGGACGACTCAGGGCAATGAAGATTATCCATAGTGGATCTCACCTGCCTAAACCCACGCTGAGATTTAAATAAAAATCCACTACTACTTAAAAACCACACAAGGCATGAATTCATCATCATCATCTCAAACAGTTTGCCAATGTAGGATGTCAAAGAAACTAGGTGGAAATTAGACTCTATGGACTGGTCCTTCCCTAGCTTAACCCGTGGAATGCGCAGTTACTTGTTTTTACCCCACCCTGTGGTGTGCAAAAAAATGAAGAAAAAAAAAAAGTTTGTTTATTATAAACTTAAGATAAACATCCAGGGCATCATCTGGTGGTGGTGGTAGGGGGGGTGGTGGTGGTGGTGGTGGATCTCTCTTTCTGTAGCACCATGCATAAGTTTCCATAGGGGTGTAGTGGAGGGGGGG
>JAGKTI010017045.1:0-18856 GCA_018397915.1 Birgus latro | reverse complement strand
TCCAGAATTCACACTTACATTATACATAACCTAACGTAGATTACATAAATTTTATACTTACACTATACTTATACTAACTTATACTACTCTTATACTACTTATATTATATGCAAGAAATATGGCATTACACGGGTTTATCCTCCCAAAGAAAAATTTAAATATCATAAGTCTACACACAATACATTCTACTACACTTCCTAGAGACCTGTGTGCGGACGGGACAGACTTACCCAACTTGACTGTGAATTTACTCTATGAACTCCAAATTAAGACAGTGCTCTCACTATCTGATGCTCCCCAAAAAGTGGCACGGTCCACGAATTAAATGCGTACCCCAGGGGGTCGCTTCTCTGTCACCAATGAACTCCCAAATATTCAGTAGAAATTGTGCCCCAGCCAGCCTCCTGCCTGGATGCTAACATGGTCGTCTCACCTGGACAAACCTGTACTCTCACAGCTAGGATCGTCCCAGGGGCGCTTCTCACACATTCAACCCACAACCCCATTTACGCTTCCCATTCATACTACCTTTTGCTTCCAGCTCTCCACCTAGTAACTGACGAGCGCCTGTCAGGTCCTGAAGTCACTGTTACACCCTAAGCCGTGCTGACTGTAAAATGAGAGGATACCGGTTACCCCTCGAATTCAAGCTACATAATATTTCCACTGAACTGGGCTACGCCCATGACACATACTCCGATTAACCACAAACACGAGATTAAATTCTCTCTGAACTCACAAACTATCAGTCAATAGTCAGACGGTCCGACCCGCACACACTTCCCTATCCAACACTTGACTAAATATTACCATAACCATCTTAACAACTTTTCATCACTCCACACATTCCAAAAAAATTAACACATCATCACTCTTCAGCACTTTAGCATTCCTCAATTAATCTGCGTGGAGGTCGTCTTTCACGTGGTGGTAATTGCTCACCCTCTGGATCAGGTATGAACGCTTCATCCAGGGGTTCTAAAAGCCACTCTTCCCCTCCATAATAGGGTTTTACTTGTCCGGCAGCTCTTTGCAACACTTTACCTGTGAATACATTTTCCACTACATACCCGCTACCTTCTCTTAAAACTTCCACCACTCGATACGGACCATCCCACTTTACGTTAAGTTTGTGACACGTGCCAGGAATCATTGTTTCTTTCTTGACCCATACTAGAGAACCAACTTCCACTACTTGATTTTTCCACCTTCTATTGGCTACATCTCTGTACCTTCTCGACATTTTCCGGTGAGTGTCCCGTATAAGGGCATGAGCTGTGGTGATCTCGTCTTCCTCGCCATCGACTGAAGGTAACGACGCACTGACTAGTCTGGGAGGGTGGCGAGAAAAGAAGGCGAAGTACGGCTGCTGACCCGTTGATGTATGCACCGCCTGGTTCATGGCGATCTGACAAGACTGGAGCAACCCGGGCCATTGGAGAGGGTGGCCCTGACATAAAGCGGAGAGGACGGATTTCAGGGTCCTGTGCATCCTCTCTGTCACTCCATTTCCTTGGGGATGATAAGGGGTCGTATAATAAAAAGTGATTTGATGTCGCTGGCAAAATCGCTGGAACTCTTGACTGGTGAACTCTCCTCCGTTATCCAGGACAATTCCACGGGGAGTGCCATAATCTGCCACATATTGCCCTAGCTTGTCTGTGATTTGTGTGGTCTGTTTACTTGTAAGGGGGAAAAATCTGACAGAACGACTATAATGGTCCACTACAGTAAGCACATAACGATAACCCTGGGTTCCAGCAACCATGTCTGTGAGATCTATACCAATCCTCTCCAGTGGTTTACTCACTGGGGGCAATTCTTTCCACTGTTGCTGCAATCCGGTGTTCTGCTTAAATCTTTGACAAGTTACACACTTTTTAACATAATCAGGCACATCTACTTTTAAGTTTTGCCAGTAATTCAGTTCTTCCGCTTTCTTAATAGTTTTCTTCTGCCCTAGATGTCCTGTCAATTCGTGGGCGTGTTGCAACGCCTGAACAACTAACGTACGAGGAACTATGAGACTATAATGAAGACTACCGTCTGCCTTTACACGAACATAATACAATATTTCTTCTACCAAGGCAAACTGATCTAAAGTATTCTTAGGCAGTCTTTTGGTGGGAAGCCTACCACCTTCTAAATACTGCGCAAGTTCTGCCCATACTGGTTCTACTCTCTGGCGATCTCTCATCTGTTCTCGGTTCAACCCAGGCCAGGTGGCTTCAGGCGATCGGACTACCACTCGAACTGGGCGTGATAACTGATCCGCAACGAAATTATCTTTACCTTTGAGATATTGTATATCATAATTGTACTCTCTCATTTCCAGAATCCAACGGTTCATTCTTGGAGATTTAGTCCTGCGCTTGAAAATGCTGGTCAGTGGTTGGTGATCCGTGACCACTGTGAACCGCATACCCCATAAGTAATGGAGATAATTCCGGCATGCAAGAACTATTGCTACAGCCTCTTTATCGGTGGTTGAATAGCGAGACTCGCAAGGGGTTAGTTTTTTTGAGAAATATCCGATTGGCTTATTAGTACCGTCAGCTTGTACTTGACTAAGAACTCCCCCAACGTGGGTGTTACTTGCATCCGTAGTAAGAATAAATGGCTGATCTACTTTAGCTCCAACTAGAACAGGGGCATTAGTAAGGCAAGATTTCAGATGTTCAAATGCTTTCTGACATTCGCCCGTCCAGAGAAAAGTGGTTCGTGATTTTGTCAAGTTAGTGAGTGGTGCAGCTACTCGTGCGAACGATGGTACATGTTTCCTATAGAACCCGCACATACCGAGAAATCGTCTTACTTCTTTCACAGTGGTGGGTGGCTTCATTTTAACTATGGCCTCTGTATTCTTTGGATCAGGTTTACTACCTTCTGCCGAAGTCTGGTGTCCTAGGAAAGTCACTTCTTTACATCCAAATTCACACTTACTTAGATTTAGCTTCACACCATTACTAGCAAGCAGTTCAAAAAGTTGTCTTAACCGATCCAATAAGGTAGGAAAACTTGGGGCCCATAAGATCAAGTCATCTAGGTAATTTTTAACCTAACCTTTCTGTAGAAGAGGTGTTAGCAAATTGACCATTTGACGTGAGAAGATGGCTGGAGAACAGTTAAGTCCAAAGGGAAGACGACGAAAACGATAGAGAGCCACTTCATCGCTGAAAGTAGTCAGATCTCGACTCTCCTCATCTAATAAAATCTGATAATATGCCTCTCGCATGTCCAGAGTGACGTAATATTGATGTCCAGCGGCTTGGTCCACTAATTCATCTAGCCGCGGAAGTGGATAGACATCGGCTGCGAGATGCCGGTTAACATGACGGTAATTGAGGCACATTCTTTTACTCCCAGCGGGTTTACTGACCAAAACAATAGGTGATAACCAGGCTGCTGTGGACCTTTCAATGATCTCTCTATCCTCCATATCCTTCAACATATCAGTGATAATTTGTTTAGCCTGCACAGGATAGCGATACACTGGGCCTCGACTGGGCTGAGGATTTTCGACTTTAATATGAGCTGGAGGACCCTTGATCAGACCTAATTCTCCTTGATCTAGGATGAATAGAGGGTCATACTTCAGGATTAGTTCAGTAAGTTCTTTACGCTGGCCTTCAGTGAGTTGTTGCCAGTTCTGTACATCAATTAAAGCTTTCAGTTTCTGACTACGGGTACCTTTCTGCTCAACGTGATCATTCTCAGGTAGAAGGTCATTTCGGATTTTAGTAATATTAACTTTATCAGGGACTGGGCTAGTCACTCTCTCATACGAACCGATGATAGTACCTTTTCGTAACACTTTCGCCTTTTTAGTGGGGTTAATTAGTGGAACATAGATGTTGCTTGACTCATTTACTTGGACCAAATAAGGGTGACTATTATGACTCATTCTAGACTGTGGATAGACGATAAGATTAGTTTCTGGTTCCACTTTCACAGACACAGACACGAATTTAGTTTGGTAAGGGTCCAACTGCAAAGACGAAAGGAGATTAATCTGTGAGAAGGTTTGTTTCGGCTTAGACATTACAACAGGTTCATCTTTGACTCTCCTCACCTTGTTCTTCTGTCGACGGATATGGTTTACTACATAAGGTGCACCACCCCACATCATAACTCTCTTCACTCCATCCCACATGAGTGTAGCTTGGCTCAACACATCACATCCCAGGAGAATATCTGCATTAAGATAGGAGTTTCGTACTACCGGGATCCATTGCTTGTGTACTTTCTCATCACCAACCGCTATTTCAGCTCGCAACATCTCTAGTATTCTCAGGGGTGCGCCTGTGATACCTTGTAAGCTCGGCGGATTACGTCGCGTGTTCAGTTCTCCCCCGATTCGTTTAAATGCGGACTCCTTGATCAAAGTATAACTACTGCCGGTGTCCACGACAGCTTCCAACATCTTCCCATTTGTTATGACACTGATAGTGGGAGATGTTTGACCGCCGGTTAGTCATATCTGCTGAGCCGGTTCCTGAGTTACCACCGGAGAGACGCTTTGAGCCGTGGTGTCGGGACTACGCCCAGGACACCCGCGCTCACCTCGCCGACATCCAGGTCTGCGACAATCAAAACAGTGTCGGGGGGGGGGGGGTCGCCAACAATCTCCGAGATTGTGAGAAGAAGCTCGGCAATAAGCACAGTATTTATCACTATATACTTTAGGGTTATTAGGCCGACCGTTGACTGCTTGTGCCAGGTTAGACTTAAGTTCACGGACCTGACGCTTTAGATCCTTTACTACTTCTTTCGGTCCGTCTGGATTCGAAAAGTTACTCTGTTTCAGTGAGGTAGACGATGATAGCTGGTTGTCTGACGCCCTATCTTTCAAGCTTCTTTCAGGAGGTAACATATTTACTTGAGAGGCCTGACTCGCTTCCAACAGTTGGCGTTCATTCTCGATTCTATCAATGAATTTCTTTAACGGGTATTCATCACCCAGAAAAGCTTCTAACTTACTCCTTGATGGGAGAGGCAATCCATACCACAACTTACGCTTGATTGTTTTCTTACGCTTGATTGTTTTATCTCGGTTAGGGAATCTTTCACCGGGAAATTTGTGCTCAACGGCCGCATGTTTACATTTATAGCAGTGCGTAAAAGAATGTGGTGATTCTTCCCAATCGTAGCACGCTGAATCCAATTCCTGCCATGCCCGATCGATAGTTACTTCAATAGCAAATTCTGACCTAAGGATTGCCTTGAATGTCAACCACGTGGTTACTCGTCTCTTAGTCTGGACGTTGTGAATGAACACTGCTAACTCCGTGCTCACTCGACTCTTCGCAATTTGTAAACGCTTTGCATCATCTTGGCTACACTGCTCTACCGCTTCAAAGAACATTTCCAGGCGAGCTGCCGCATCAATACTCTGTAACTGACTCAGTTCTAGTACTGGAACATCACGTGGTTTTAGGGGATTTACGTTACTCATCATTGTTTGTATACAATCTGAAGTCTGAGGACAGGCTAATTTCGGGAAAGACTGCTGCGCCTCTGTCTGATCTTGCTCCTCGTCCTCATTCTTAATTTCTACACCCTGCAAACTCATGGTGAAACAGAAGGAACGCTACTATTAGTTATCTTAACCAGAGTATACACAGAACATGTTGCCACTTGAGTACTCCACTGACTCGTTCATCAAAGAAAAATGAACTGGCTTTGGCTCCAGGGGCCCGATACACTCTCAGTTCCACATCCGAACCAATATTCAGTGACTGAGGTATTTAGCTGTGACCAACTAAAGATACTGTTGAACATTCTGCAAAGTACTAACACTTTTAACTGTGGGGATTTACCGATCAATTACCGGTTTATACTTGAAAATTTTACCTCCCAGGGGTTCTCAATAAGACCAAGTGGGCCTCTAGCATGTTATACCCAACGATCTATTTACATCTAAATCCCACCTATATCCATCTATATCCCAACGCTGTGCCAACCAGTGTAATGAGAGAATTTTGAGTTCCCTTCAAAATGAAGTTAAATTAATATTCCACCGCTGTAACACCCAGTGTAACAACAGAATTTTTACTATCTGCATTATAAAGAAGTTATCTTAGAGTTATTAAGAAGGCCTCGTTAAATAATTGAAATAATTTGGTATGCTGCCACCACCCAGCAGTTGCCGGGAAAAAAAAAAAGTATTAAGGATATTAGTCCCGTACGATGGAAGAGGGGACAAAGAGGCCTATGACAGTAACAGGGTAGCGTGAGTATAATTTATGAGAACGTGGATTTTATAGGTGAAACATGCCTTGCGGGCCACTCGTTCTCATGTATTACTCCCCAGAGGATTTATACCAAACTCATGTGAAAAGTATACTTAACTATATTGCTAACCTTAAATTACACAGAATGAATAGAATAACGAACAAGAATTAATTACTGGAGCTTAGTAAAGTAGTAGTCTCCGATACACCAGAATATCCGAGAGAATGGAAGCTCTCTTCTCCACAGTTTACAATTCACCTGACTCATATATCACAGTGCAAAGAAATTATTCAAGTGTGTACCACTACAGAGGTTCCTTGGGCTTTACATCCAACAGGATGTTGATTAATCTGCTCACAGAAGAACTACTCGCCCGATACAAAAACACACGTAAGTACATAAGAATTCACTCAACTCGACTGTGATATAGAAAATTACAACAGGGGAAACTCCCATAAACCATGGTCTCAAAAGGACTCGTAGTGATACCCAGTTTACAACGTGTTACACAGTTTACTCTACTTTTAAAGAAATCATCCCTATTTTACATGGGTTTGCACCACATAACATATCTAGGTAAATAATCATAAGCCCAAGAATTATACAATATGCAAACTCAGCGCTCACAGCGCTCCGCATAACGTAGTAATACCACGCTCCGCTTCTCACTCACTTATAACCAAAATATTACACTACATGAATAAAAAGCTTACTAAGTGGACCATACGACTTTGACGATACTGTGAATTGAAAGGGACTAAGTGGAAACGTGTAAGGGCTTTTGGCACTAGAGGCTGTGAGACTCGACGCACTGGAAGCACTGGACTCCGTGACGACACACCATATCTGCGGACCGCCCTCAATGAAGTTCAACTCAGAAGTGACGCTGCGTAGACAAGGACGCATGATGCCCCGCTAAAACCCACTACATTTTTACTACCCGGTTCTGACTTCGACCAATTACTCTACAGTCAAGTTGTTATATCATCGTCCAAGAATTTTGCAACAAGGAGTTTACACAGTCCTCTGCTTATACAAAATGACTTATGATGATTTAAATTTTGTGGCAATAACATAGGTCTAACAATTTTTAAACGATGCCTAAAGACACGCATTGACACAATTTCTCTTTGTCTCGCGCCGGCACTGGCCCACAAACTCTGGTGTCTGTGCTAAATAAATTAATTTCGGGGTTAACAATGACAATAATCAATAATCAGACTTTACCTAAGTTCTTAGACATCATTATTTAGTACAACAAGACGACAAACACAAACTCAACTACAAAATTCTGAAATCCAGGTGTAAATACGACTCATCGGTAATTTAAATCTCAAATTAACTTTCTACGCCTCTTTATCGAAACCAGACACGAATTTGCACGTCCAACTCGCTCCACACGGTCCACATTAACAATAATTCTGTCCTACTACACTTTAACTAAGAGCAAGCCCAAAATAAATTACAAGATCCACTTCCCACACATTACACCATCTTAACAGGGTCCAGAATTCACACTTACATTATACATAACCTAACGTAGATTACATACATTTTATGCTTACACTATACTTATACTAACTTATACTACTCTTATACTACTTATATTATATGCAAGAAATATGGCATTACACAACCTTCAGGGTACGGGGATAACTCGATCCCCCATCCCTTTCTCTGGCCTATCTCTTTTTAGGAAATAAAAAAACAGAGGAGGGGGTCCCTAGTCCCCTCACCCCGCCCCTTTTAGTCGCCTTTCACGACACGCAGGGAATACGGTGGCGTAATTCTTCCTAACACAATCTGGCCGCAGAGTAGTAGTACCACCCCATAGTGCAGCCAGATTATGTCGCCCCCCCCCCGCCACAGGGAGGGAGAAGTATCCAAATACACGAGTTACCCTAAATATTTAAATGATGTTTTCTGTAGTAGTGAGTACTGTATACATAAAAGACCTCAGAAAAGTAGATTCTAATCACAAATCAGACGTAAAAGACACCATTCTGTGTGACTTGTAGAAGGTTTCAGTTTAGCATTAACATTTTATTACATAATAGCAATGTTCATGCCACTTTCGGTGCGAAATTCTACAAGTGATTGAGGGTTGGTGAGGGCGCGGCATCCCAGTCATGGTGACGTCACGAGGGAAGTTGCAGGCCTTGATATCTTGATATCTCCGTGGTCCCGCCTAGGCCCTCAAACTCCGAGTGGAGGGGACAGGCTAAACCTATGGTCCCGCCGCGAACTGGGGAGGAGGTGTTTACACGGCGAGAGGTGGGCTGCGAGTGTTGTCCATCTGTCCGTGTGTTTCTATTACCATGTTTTCTCCATAGCCCCTCATCTCCGTCAAGAATGCTTAACGTTCTCCTTCATCTATGGGCTACTTTCGCCCCCATCTCACGGGGCGGGTGGTCCTACTAGCACCGGACGGCCTCTTCCCTCCTTTAAGCTCCCAACGCATGTTCTTCACCGCTTTACCGCTTAATTCTCGCGGTTTTCATTATAATGATTAATTAAATAATGAACAGACTAACAAAACAACATAATAACACTAATAATATTCGTTTCGTATTCGTTTCGTTTCGATTTTGAAGGCTCCAACATGCTTGCATGCGTCGGCCTTGGTCACCTAATGGCGGCTCTCCACGCTGCTCGATCCCTGGCAGCCTCCCTGCTCAGTCCCTTAACCCTTAAGTCACACTTAATGACCTCGTCCCATGTCTTTCTCGGTCTACCCCTCCCAGCCCCTCCCCCAGTATTAACACTTCTCACCCTCTGTACCCAATTATCATCCCCCATCCTCTCCACATGTCCAAACCACCTCAGCCTACCTCTCCTCATCACAACACCAATACACTCCAGTCCCATCCTACCTCTCAACTCTTCCATCGTAAACCCAGCCACCCCAGGCCTTGCACGTAAGGACGCACTGCACATCCACCTAATCATTGTCATTTCTGTACGTTTAAACCTGCGAATATCCTCTTCCTTTACTGCCCAGGTCTCACTACCATACAGCATCACACTCCTAACACATGCTGCATACAAAGACCCCGTAGCACGTAAGGAGAGTCCTCTCAATGTCAGGAGAGGCAACAGTTCCCTGAACTTCTTCCAACCACTTCTTACCCTAGCAACCGAGCTAACTCCAGCCCCACCTCCGGCACATAAAATGTCTCCCAAATAACAAAACTCCTCCACACACTCAGGAGACTCACATGCAAGTTCAACCCTCTCACGCCTAACAATCTCCACCTGCTCTCCCCGACACGCCGCACACATGAAATCAGCATCATCTCGCAGTCTACCTCTAATACCACTACATCTCTTGGTCACCCATTTATCACAAACACTGCACAAGATAGAATTGCTTCCCACACCCTTGTGGCAAACTGCACATGGCCACTCTCCCTCTCCTCTGATTGTACCGCCACCAACCCTAGATATCATCACTTTTGATTTATCTGCATTTACCCTTAAGCCCTTGTACCCCATACCATCTCTCCACTTCTTAAAACTTTCCTCTGCCTCCTTTTCATTCTCTGCAATCAACACCAAATCATCAGCATACAACATCTCCCATGGGAGTCCATCTCTGAAGTCACGTGAGAGGGCTTCAAGCACCATGATAAACAACAAGGGACTCAAAACTGCTGATGCACACAAACATTCACGGAAAACTCATCACTCAAAACTCCATTCACTCTTACCTGGGTGCGAGCACCTACGCACATGGCCATAACCACCCTAACCAGCCACTCTTCCAACCCTAGCTTTCTCATTGCCCACTTCACCACCTCTCTAGGGACTCTGTCAAAGGCCTTTTCCAAATCAACAAAAACAAAATACAATTCTCTTTACTTTCCAATATATTTCTCCTGAAGCTGTCGAACAATGAATATGGCATCAGTGGTCCCCCTGCCTGGCATAAACCCAAACTGCATCTCATCGATATTCACTCTTTCTCTAATCATACCTTCTAGAACTCTCTCCATTACTTTCATTATCTGATCTAAGAGCTTTATACCTCTATAATTTCCCCTTTCCAGGGCATCACCCTTCCCTTTGTACACATTTACAATTACACTCTTCAGCCAATCATCTGGGGCAACACACTCATATATAATCATATTTATCAGATCAGTGACTAACCTCACCCCAGTATCTCCTGAGGCCTTCAACATTTCGGCAGTCAACCCAGACACACCTGCCGCCTTCCCCACCCGCATCCTGCCTATTGCCTGACTCACAGTAGCAGCGTCAATCAAAGGCCAAGGGCCAAACATTGGATCAGCTGGCTCCAAACCTTCTCTATCCCAATCAAACTCCTCATTCAACAACCGGCTATAATGCTCTCTGCATGCATTTTTAGTATCCTCACTGTTCACCACTACCTTTCCATCATCATTCTTCACACACTGCTTACCTACAATGTCCCGATTATCCCTCTTCACCTGATTTTTCCACCCCAAAAATCATATTTTTCCTTTCTCCATGATTTAGAATATCAAGTAAAAGTCTCTGTGACTCAGACTTCGCCCTGTATACCTCTCTTCTAGCCCTGTGCTTGGCAGCCAAGTACTCCTCCCTGTTACCACCCTTCTTCCATTCCCGGAAAAGCCTTCTTTTCTCCTTAACTGCAGCTTCTACACACTCATCCCACCACCAAGTTAATTTATGTCTTGGTGGGCCTCTTGTCCAACCGCATATTGCATCGGTAACTCTCAAGAGGTTGTTCTTAAGGGCTCTATACTGTTCATTAACGCCTCTATCTACGGCTTCCTGTTCAGCCACCACTCTCATCTCTCTATAAAAGGCATCCCTTACTGATTGGTTTCCCAGCTTCCATATTTTCCTCCTAGGTACATATGTCCTTATCATCACTCGTTCCTTAAGCACCATGTCACAAATCAACAGTTTGTGCTGCTGCACACACTTCTCGCTTCCTATAACTTTAACATCCCTCACTAATCTCCTATCAACCCTCCTGACCAGAAAATAATCTATCTGATTGCTATTAAGAATAATCAATAATTACTAACATTAATAATACTACCCACATGTTTTTAGGCGCGACAAAGGAGAGAAATAATACTGCAACTGTAAGACTGTATTTACACATTCGCTATGTGACCTAACATGGGGGTGGGTTACCGTTACACAGTAACTGATAAATTTTTACTATCACCCTAACAATGCCACATGTTACAGCAGTTTTGTTTCATATTCCATAGCTATGGTAAAGCTTTGTCAGCGAGGGTGGAGGTGGTAGTGATCGTAGTGGTTGTTGGGGGTGTGGCTTCCACTTGCCTGGCCCTCGGTAGCAAACTACCACTCACACTTGTCCTCTCGCCTGGCCGCTCTGTAGCCCTGGTTTCGACTTTCTTCCGACCTGGGGGGGTTCCGAAACTTTAGTTCGTGTGTGTACACCTGTAAAAAAAAAGGCGTCTGCAGTTTGACCTTCATTTTTTTTTTTTTTGTAAATGTGACCTTGAAGAATTCATGAGCTTGTTGACCACTGAAATGAGGGACATCGTCAGCATGAAAGGGTTGACACCACAGTCGTCAGAATTGGTCCATGATTACGGCCTACAGAATATTATCGAATAAAGGAACGGAGGAACACGCGAATGGACGAACAAAAACTCACTGTGGCTCAGGCCCTAAACACCCAGGACTTCGTTCTCGGAAATCGTCTCACTCTGTTCCCTTAGCCCTCCGGCTAGTACGATTTCTCGCTGATGAATGTAATTGTATGGTTTTACTAAGAACAAGGAAAATAATGCCCAAAGCAACAAATGAGCTAATTTGGATAGTGTTGCGACAATAACTACTGGAAATTTCTACAGAGAAATATAACTTTATATTTAGCCTAGAAACAGGAATCCTCAAATACCCGATAAAGCTTTGATTATCATTTGCTGCATGATTTCCCGATGCATATTGTCCAATAATTCACTAATTTAATTAATCAGGCCTAAATACTCCTGCTGTTAAAATCCCCTGAATGATGAAACTATATTCATCACAACGAAAAATTAACAATTATAATTCTGATACCTCTTTCTTGTTCGTGTACAGTCATAAGAAAAAGTATCGTTACCCCCAGGAGTGTTCGATGCGAATCGTACGTTAGCTGAGCTACGTGGGCAGATCCTTGCTGTTCGCTCCTCCCCTATCTAGTGTTGTCATATCACAATCCCATTACAAGAGTTGGAATAGTGAGCAAGAATGAGCCATATGGCGGGGAAATATAGGACGTTTTTGCTTTACCCTGAGTGTCCCGCCGGGATTAATAATGAAACTCTTATTTTTCTACAATTCAACACTTATTTTCTATACCAGAGGTTCTTAACCTGGGGGCCGTGAGTAAATTCCAGGAGGGGCGTGAGGCTGGGGGGAAAAGTAGGAATTTTTCTAATTATATTTGTAATTCTCGTAACAAGAGCGTGGCCAATATCAAGATAATTGTGAAAGAAATACAAAATATGCTTGGACGGCTTTATGAACTACGATAAGAAGTAGCAATATTTCAAGATTCACAGCAGAAGGCAGATAGATCTCCATGACAAGTTCCAGTCTGAAGGCTTTCTGCTATCTCTAGCTTACCTGGTGGACATCTTCGAAACGCTGAATGCAATCAGCCTTAAACTACACCATTCGAGCATTCATGGACAAACTCGACCTCTGGAAATATCGAATTCAGGATGGAAATACAGCCAGTTTTAGTAACTTGGATTCTGCTTTCAAGTCAGTCAGATGAGTGATTATTATTTTATTTTTTTCAACAGATTCAAGGTAAATGTGAATGAAAGCAGAATTAATCAGATACTTTCCAGATATAGATGAGAAGCGTGAAACCTGTAAATTCATCAGAAACCCATTTCAATGTAAGTTAGCTGATGTTTCGGATGAAGTGCAAGAGTATTTTCTTGAGTTGAAGTTCAACTCCTCAGCTGAAGAAGACTTCAAAGAACTGGATCTTGAGACGTTCTGGGTCAAGTACCTTCCTGTTTACCCTCTGATCTCACATCAAGCTCTTCGGATTCTAACAATGTTTGCATCCACGTCTCTTTGTGAAGCTGCACTTTACATGCTCATTGTTGTCAAGACCAAGTACAGAAACCGGCTGAACGCTGAAGCGGACTTACGTTGTGCACCCTCTGGCATTCGACCACGCATTCAAGATCTGGTAGCTAAGAAGCAAAATCAAGTATCTCATTAAATTAGTAAGAACGTAACCTCATTGAATATGCTGGGTATATTGTTTGCACAGAATTCATGCTCAATAAAACGACTAAAAACACCCTTTTTTTCAGTTTTTCCTTAAAATCTTGGAGCGAATTTTATCAATTCGGTTGAAGATGGGGGGTGGGGGGCGTGGAGAGAAGGGCCAAGTACTAGAGGGGGCGTGGAGGGAAGGACTAGACGTGGCGTGGTAATAAAAAGGTTAAGAACCACTGATCTATACAATACAACAAATAAATTATTTTCAAGGGTATTAAATCTATAGCATCGACTTTCTTTTTTTAAATAATAGTCTTGCAGGGGTGCACGAGTTCATTTGTTTGCTATAGATGGGTGGTTAAATGCTTCAGATGGATGCTTCAGACGTCTACAAGCTGTTTTGGAAGCAGGGGGGGAGGGTATACAAAATATTAAAGCAATGAGACTGAACACGTATTATTTTTCTTCTACACAGCATTTATTATATGTAGAAAGCAATACATATCAGTATTTCATTGAAATTCATTACCTTGGCTTTCATCGGCTGTATTACTATCATACGTCTGGCATGGGTGCACATACTCATTGCCCGTTTGCATGTGTGTTGCCGACTCTACACCATTCTGTTATGTTTTTATTTAATGAATTCAGTGCCGGATAATAAAAACGTATTATCTCTATACGCAAAGGTCAAACGATCTAATTAGCTTTTATAACCTCTAGCACAAATTCTAATATCTGTGTCTTATAACCGACATTGACGGGTTTGCGGTACAAACTTTCCTGTCCCGTCATTCCACAGCACTTCGTCGTTGTGTCATAATGCATAGCTCTGCAGGGTAACGATACTTTTTCTTATGACTGTACACACTGTAGTTCTGTGTCTTAAGTTGGCCTAGATCTTCGGTGTTTTACAGCTTATTTCACGTACTCAGTAGCAGAATATCACAATACTAAGGCTCAATACCTTTCACACAGCACTTCTTGGGTAGCATCATCTTCCAGGGTTAATCAGTTGTTTTACCTACGCATTCAAGATGAAGAGATGACAATTTTTGGCCACGTTAGGGTGAAATGGGTAGCTATAATTTCTCTTCCTCGTTTTCCCCCAATAATTGATTTTATGTATTTCTCTGCGGACGCATAAAACGTTATTTAATACTGAAAATATCCATCAGTTTCTGAGTCACTGATGTGTTAACGATATAACTATTAACTATACATTTTACTTAATTATTAATTTTATCAAACCTTATCTAGAACGGGAACATCATCATCTGCATCCTCCTCTTCCTCCTTCTCATCATCATAATCATCATCATCATCATTATAATCTAGTTTGCCATATTTATATATGGTACAGAAATCTCCAGAGACTGCCTGTCTGCTCCCATGAGGAGGAATTTGCGGACAAAGGATGCATCAAATGAAGCCTCCCACTACCCTTTCCTGTGGAGGAGAAGGTACGAGAAGTAGCTTCTGCTCCCATCTCCCTACCTTTTAAGTTCATCACACTGAGAGCATAAGCGGGTAGTATTATGTAATCTTTATCTCAGTGGAGGTCTGTAACATAATTTGGAATAATATAGAGTTCCCTAAATTTCAAGGGGGGCCATGATAAGAAATGCGGCAACGTAGCGACATATTAATAACAACGGTGGTTGCAAGTTAGCCGGCCGGGGCGCCCGCTTATTCACGGAGTTATTTCAGGACCGAGCTAGTGAGCGGGTGTGCTGGGCAGTGTCTTTCGCTCGCTCTCTCCCCTCCTCGCATTTCCTCTCCTTTTACCACAGCCACAAGCAAATATGGATTCCCTGCCTATGGTTATGGATAAAGACTCTCTTCAGCAGCTGCTGGGAGAAATAGACACGGTTCTACTTGACTGTGATGGTAAGATTATTACAGTTTAGTCATACCATACTGCTAGATCATCTATGCCCTGAGCAAATTTCAGCAGAGAAACAAACAATATTGTAATTCGTCAGGTACTGTGAATATTCCAGTTTATTAGTAATAGTAATATTTTCTTTTGTAACAGAACGCATCAATAAATGTAAATACTGTTTAATTTACCAGGAATATATGTATCTTGTACCATGCCGATCGTGGTTAACTGATGTTGGGTAATTACCGATAACATGTATTTTTCTGGTACGAAAAAACGAATTTGAAACTGGAAGACTCATATTTTCATTTCTTAATAACACAGAAAAGGTTAGCGCATGAGCTTCGGTTACTGGCCGTAGGCCACTTCGAAATATAAAGATCGATTGCAAAGCCCATTAATCATATACTGTATGTGCGTTCTGGAAGGGCACAAGAAACAAAGACCTGCCGCTCTCGGACGTACACATTCATCCATGGACAATAAACTGCGACTGTGAAGTATACTTCTACTAGCAGAGAAATGCTTACAAATATACTGAAAATGTCAAATATAACTACATTTAAATTTACATGTTCTCAGCTTGATATTTAGTATTTTTCGAGTACAGTGAAACTTAATACAAGTGCTTTTGTAACGAGGTACAGTAATGCCTAAATTTAGTCTTCAGGATACGTTAACTGGCTTGGACCCAATGGCCCAGACGCTTAAACTTGGGGCAATGCCCTTTGGACGAAAGCTCCGTCTGGTGTTCCCTCAACTATGACAGTTCTGTCTACATTTACTGTTTTTTTTTTCTCCTTAGAAGTTCACGGATTATCGGGGAAATAATGTGGAACTGCTTATAGAGAATTTCGCAGAGTCCTGAACACCAGGAGTCCATTTTCTGTTTTTCACATTCACTTACACTTCACTTCTGGCTTGCAAATGAGTTTCGGAGTAAACTTGCTGAACGGTAAAATCGCTGTGCATCGCTTTCCTAATTAAAAATCTCATTTTGTCGTCTTTGTAAATTTCTTCTTGCTGTTGTCGAATAATTCAGTCTAGTACTGAAGGGGTTCACTAACATAACTCCTCCTGTTCGAAAAGTCTATCCTCAGCTGAATAAAGTAATCAGGAGAATACACACACACACACACACACACACACACACACACACACACACACACACACACACACATGTATATAGATAGATAGATAGACAGAGAAAAGCTAAACCATTTAAGATTCGCAGATGACATTCTCCTGATCTCAGAAACAGCAGAGACATTACAAGAAATGTTAAATGACCTGAACAGAGAAAGTCTCAAAGTAGGGCTAAAGATGAACCGGAGTAAAACTAATGTTTAATCCACAGCCACTAAAGAGCGTCATCAGAATAAGCGAAGAAATTGTTGAAGGAGTCGAGGAGTTCAATTACTTGGGGGCAAATACCAGAATTAACGAAAGATCATGCTAGCGAAATAAAAAGACGCATTACAATTGGCTGGAAAGCTTTCTGTAAACATAGAGATATTATGAAAAGTTGCTTACCAGTTTGTATGACACGAAAAATATACAGCGAATGTACTGTATAATTCAAACTACGACGTAAGGTTGTGTGCCCTGGAAACTGACAAAATCGATGGAAAATAAATTAATCTGTTCTCAAGGAGCAATGTTGGGAATATCTTCAAGAGACAGGAAAAGATTAACTTGGGTGAGAGAGCAGACTAAAGTCAAAGATATTGTAGTAGTTATAAAAGAACAGAAATGAAGGTGGGGAGGCCATGTAGCAAGAATTAGAGATAACCGATGGAGCAACAGGCTGACTGACAGGACACCAAGAGATTGCAAGCGTAGCATAAAAAGGCCAGACAAGAGGTAGAGAGATGAGATAGAGAAATTCGCAGGGAAAACGTGGCAAAGATAGGCTCAGTCAAGGAATTCGTGGAGAAGGTTGGGGTAGGTCTTTGTTCTGCAGTGGACTTGTAATGACTGATGATGATGATGATGATATACAGGTATACTGTATATACTGTATATGTATCCGGTACGGTCTGTGCACCATCCAAAGAAACGCCGCCTGTGGCACTTTGGAGCTGCAGATTGGGAGGCCCTCAGGCAGTACTTCTTTGATTTTCCTTGGAATGATTATTGCTTCCATAGCCGGGAACCATCCGAGTGTGCTTTACGCATTACGGAGGTTATTTTCCCGGGCATGGAAGCTTACATTCCTTTCTCATATCCTTTGACCAATGTAAGAAAGCCTTGGTTTAATCACGCTTGTTCTAATGCTGTCCACAACAAGGAGAGGGCCTATAAAAGGTACCGGAGCCAACCCACCCCTGAATCACATCTTTTTTTTATATTTCTGCCCGGAATCGTGCTAAGACTGT
Organism: Birgus latro; assembly: GCA_018397915.1. NCBI lineage: Eukaryota > Metazoa > Arthropoda > Malacostraca > Decapoda > Coenobitidae > Birgus > Birgus latro. The sequence goes on along the minus strand of JAGKTI010017045.1, from coordinate 1,132 downwards.
TCTTCGCTCTGCTAAAAATAATTTCATCCGTGCTAAATGCTCTCAACTCTCCAACTCGAATTCTTCTCGCTCCTTCTGGCACCTTGCCAAAAACCTTTCTAATGTCTTTACCTCGTCAGTCTTCCTTCCTCTTTTCTACTCTGATGGCTCTGTAGCTATTTCTTCTACTGATAAAGCAGATCTCTTTGCTCAGACTTTCTCCTCCAATTCCACCTTAGACGATTCCCGCGCTGTTCCTCCATCACTTCCCCCCTCTGACTTCCTCATAGCTGACATTAAAAGTTCTTCATCTGATGTATTTTCTGCCATCACTGGCCTCAATACTAACAAGGCATATGGGCCTGATGGAGTCCCTCCTGTTGTCCTCAAAAACTGTGCTTCTGTCCTTACACCCTGCCTAGGTAAACTCTTTCGCCTTTGTCTGTCAACTTGTACCTTTCCTTCTTGCTGGAAGTTTGCTCTCATTCAGCCAGTCTCAAAGGAGGGTGCCCATTCCCAACTCTCTAACTATCGTCCAATTGCTTTAACATCCTGTGTCTCAAAAGTTTTCGAGTCAGTTCGTAACAGAAAAATCTAATGTCTGACTTGGTTCGTATCTCTGATTGGGGTAAAAATTATCTTGTTTTTTATGCATCAAAGACTCAGTTCTTAAACCGAACTATCCGACAAAATCTTCCACAGGATTACCCACTAATGTTTAATAATGTCCAGCTCAGTCCTGCATCATCCTTGAACATGCTTGGGGTTTCATTCTCTCGGGATTTATCGTGGAAAGAACACTTTACATCTCTTGTGAAATCTGCTTCCAAGAGATTAGGTGTGCTGAGCCGACTCCGAACTTTCTTTACCCCTGCACAGTTGTTGACCTTGTACACGGGTTTTTATTCGCCTCTGTGTGGAGTACAACTCTCATGTGTGGGGAGGCTTCCCACATGCAGCTCTTCTCAAAGGCTTTTCGTCTCATTAACTCTCCTACTGATTCCCTTCAACCTTTGTCTCTTCGCCGCACTGTAGCATCTTTATCTCTCTTCTATCGCTACTTCAATGGTCACTGTTCCTCTGAACTGTCTGCTTGCATCCCTCCACCTCTACGACGGGCACGTAGTACCCGTTTAGCAATAAACTCTCATCC
>JAGKTI010017044.1:0-18857 GCA_018397915.1 Birgus latro | reverse complement strand
CAAACTCTCATCCCTTTTCTGTCCAACTCTCTAATGCAGGAGTAAACTGTTTCTCCCAGTCCTTCATTTATGCAACTGGTCAACTCTGGAACTGTCTTCCTCTGTCTGTATTTCCTACTTCCTATGATCTTCAGTCTTTCAAACGCAGTGTGTCCAGTCATCTCGAAATGAACGGATCTTGAATTTGGCTCTCTTTTGTATTGTTTTTGCTTTTTCTTCGAAAGAACAGTATGCAGGCCCATGGCCTTTTGTTTCTTCTTCCTTGCATTAAAAAAAAAAAAAATGATTTAGGAATCTTTGGCCAAACACAATATCCCACATGTCCAGCAGGCTTCCTGCGCACCAAAATGGCTGTGTGTGACTTTTGGTTATTGCCCAGTCTCAAAACTCTGCTGGAGGGTTCCCAGTTTGAGACGAGAGAAAGATTATGACGAATGTGTCGAAGCACCTGCAGGAGATACCGAAAACCTGCATTGAAAAATATTTCAGGTAGTGGAAAGAATGTGTCAAGTCAGAAGGGGCCTACTTTGAGGGGGATTAATGTCTTACTTCAACAGGTTAGCTACAGGTATTTCAATATTTTTAAGCCTAAGGTAGGATACTTTCTGAACAGACTTCATAAGAGTAGATATGAACATTATCCTAATTGTACTGTACTGCTGTATTTTCAGTTGTGTCAAGGTATTCCTCCCTCCCTTGTGATGACTCAGGGGTAAATGCTGCAGAGTCACAGTGCTAGAATAAGGATTGAAATGAATACACACATAGTTCAAACATATCCATTATCATTCATAATATTAATACAGCACTGCTTATGCATGCCAGATATCACAGAAGGGATGAGAATACTTTGGGACACCTACACATTTTGAGAAAAGGTTTATATACTATGGCATGGCTTTGACCTATGTGCACAGAATCATTTTTTGCTATGTTGCAAGTAGAAGGATATACAGTGTGAGGATGTAGCTATGATGCTCAAAACAAATTACTTGAGAGGTTGGTGTGTGGCAGAGCACAGAATTATGGTTCATATGGTAATAGTGTCGAGTCACATGCCATATTTACAATGCGAAACACCTAGAATGGGTCTCATGACTGATAGAACCCTAGAAAAAGTGATTGAATGTATTCATCATGAACAAGATCATGAGTAAAGCTCACCAGATCTGGCCTTGATGAGTACATCACCACAACACTACGTGACCATCGACTGGCATGAGCTAGCCAGCAAATGATTGTATGACACGAGTGTTGTGAATAAGCCTACATCTTTTCTATCCTTAATTGCCTAGAGCAGCTTGTAAAGCACCCTACCCACATCCCTGACTGCCTTGGAAAGAGCTCCAGCATACTTGACCTCTTCATTACAGCTATTCCTTCTCCTTATGCTGTTAATCATTCCTCTCTGTTGGGCTCCTTCAATCACAACCTTATCACCTTAACCTGTCCTGTCGCTCCAGTAAGGCCTGTGGACCCTCCCAACAAGCGTCGGTTGTGGCATTTTGGAGCTGCTGATTGGGAGGCCCTCAGGCAGTACTTCTTTGGTTTTCCCTGAAATGATTATTGCTTCCACGGCTGGGAGCCACTTGAGTGTGCCTTGCGCATTACAGAGGTTATTCTCTCAGGCGTGGAAGCATACATTCCTTTCTCATATCCTTTGACTAATGCCAAAAAAACTTGGTTTAATTGCTCTTGTGCTAGTGCTGTCCACAACAAGGAGAAGGGCTATGAAAGGTACCAGAGCCAACCCACTCCTGAATCTCATCTTTTTTATGTTTCTGGCCAGAATCATGCTAAGTCTGTTCTTCGCTCTGCTAAAAATAATTTCATCCGTACTAAATGCTCTGAACTCTCCATCTCAAATTCTTCCCGCTCCTTGTGGCACCTTGCCAGAAATCATTCTAACAACTATACCTCATCATCTTTCCCTCCTCTTTTCCACTCTAATGGTTCTGTAACTGTTTTTTCTACTGATAAAGCAGAACTCGTTGCTCAGACTTTCCCTTCAATTCCACCTTAGACGTTTCAGGTGCTGTTCCTCCATCACTTCCCCTCCTCTGGCTTCCTCATGGCTGACATTAAGATTTCTTCAATTGGTGTATTTTCTGCCATCACTGGCTTCAATACTACCAAGTCATATGGGCCTGATGGGGTCTCTCCTGTTTTCCTCGAGAACTGTGCTTCTGTGCTTACACAGTGCCTAGATAAACTCTTTCACTTTTGTCTGTCAACTTATATCTTTCCTTCTTGCTGGAAGTTTCATCTCATTCAGCCTGTCCCAAAGATGGGTGACCATTCCCAGCCCTCTGACTCTCGCCCAGTTACTTTAACATCCTGTATTTCAAAAGCTTTCGAGTCCTTTCTTAACAGGAAAATTTAATAACATCTTTCCTATCACAACCTTCTTTCACATCGTCATTATGGGTTCCTCCAGGACACTCCACTGGCGATATTTTGACCTACCTTTTAGGCTCCTGGTCATCCTCCTTTCAGGACTTTGGCAAAAGCTTTGCCATTGCACTTGATATCTCAAAGGCTTTCAATCGAGTCTGGCATAAAGCTTTCATTTCCAAACTGCCCACTTATGGTTTCTATCCTTCTGTCAGTCCCTTCATCTCTGGCTTCCTTTCTGGTTGTTTTGTAGCTGCTGTTGTAGACGGCCATTGTTCTTCTCCAAGAGCCATCAATAGTGGTGTTCCTTAGGGCTCTGTCCTATCATCAGCTCTCTTTCTTTTATTTATCAATGATCTTCTTAGCTGTACTTCTGTTCCTATCTATTCATATGGTGATGACTCTACCCTTCACCCTTCCATTTGTTTCCTGCAGCATCCATCTCAGCAGTTACTTCAACACACAAGGGATGAGGCTATGGCACACCTGATGTCTGACTTGGCTCATATCTCAGATTGTGGTAAAAGTAATCTTGTTGTTTTTAATGCATAAAAAACTAAGTTCTTACACCTATCATCCCGACAACATCTTCCACAGGAGTACCCTCTAATTTTTATTAATACAGTGTCCAGCTTAATCCTGCATCATCTTTGAATATATTTAGGATTTCATTCTCTCGGAATTTATTTTGGAAAGAACGTATTGCCTCTCTTTTAAAATCTGCCTCCAAGAGATTAGGTGTGCTATGCCAACTCCACGCATTCTTTACGTCTGCACAGTTCTTGACTTTATACACGGGTTTTATTCACCCCTGCGTAGAGTAGAACTCCCTTGTGTGGGGAGGCTCTCCACATACAGCTTTTCTCCTCTTGGTGGAATCAAAGGCATTTTGTCTTATTAACTCTCCTCCTCCTCCTGGCTCTGCTCAACTTCTGTCTCTTCACCACACTGTTGCATCTTTATCTCTTTTCCATCACTGCTTCAATGGTCACTGCTCTTCTGAACTGTCTGCTTTCATCCCCCCACCACTACAACGTGTGCATAACACCCATCTAGCAACAAACTCTCTTCCCTTTTCTGTCTAACTGTCTAATGCAGGAGTTAACTGTTACTTTCAGTCCTTCATATATGCAACAGGTGAACTCTTGAGCTGTCTTCCTTTGTCTGTATTTCCTACTGCCTACGGTCTCCAGTCTTTCAAACGTAGTTTGTTTAGGCATCTCAAAATGTACAGATCTTGAATTTGGCCCTCTGTTTTCTTATTCGTTTTTTCTTGAAGGGAACAATTTGCAGATTCCTGGCCTTTGGTTCCTTCTTCCTCAGAAAATAAAATAAAAAAAGAGAGGGAGGCTGGCGGGCAACTCTGGGAGACATACTGGGAAGGAAATATTTTCATTTTATCTGGCTTTAGGCATGGAATGGGCATTCAAGTATTTAACATTGGTGTTTTGTAGCATTCTTGGTAACTGGAGAGTGGTTATAGGGGGTGATGGTGTGGGTTTAAGGGCAAAAAGGGGAACTTAGGGCTTGAGGTTGGGATGGAATTGTTTCCTGAAGTTGTTTTATCATCATCATCATCATCATCATCATCATCATCATCATCATCATCATCATCATCATCCAGACCTCCTTTTCACCCTAGGGCATTCTACTATGCAAAATAACTTACATGACAAGTGTCAGGAATGAAAGTTGTGCATTACTGTATATGCCTCAGGGCTATACACTGAATATTGGTTAGTTAACATGTTTAGGATTGCTTGGAAGTAAGGAAGGGTATCAGAGGACTTGAAGGAATGTTTCATTGTGCCATTGCAGAAAACAGGATATCAGAAGGGAGAATGGGGGCCATATGGGTTGCTGTTAGCTTGCTTAGTGTGGTATGGATGTACAGTATATAACATTGCACAATAGTCATTGATGGGATGAGAGACATAAGAAAGTTTCAGTAACTGAAGAGTAGGATTAATTAACCTGTCCTGTGCTGTGTCTGTATATATATGGACAAACCAATCGTGTCAAAATTGCCGAGTCTGTATACAGTATATATGGACTAAGTCATAGTACCCTAAATTGCCAAGTCCACATACTTATACGGACACAGTTTTTCGCACATTTGTGCAAACTTGTTGAAGTCTGCCCTTAGTGTGTGACAGAAAATGGAATGACTGAAACCCCTCCTTCCCTCCTATGCCTTATACCAATACAGTATAATATAAAAAAAGGTGATTGGTGAATGTGAAAATACGAACCACAAATTCCTGTCATCATAGTTTCGACTAAGGCCGCATTACATACACCAGGTTGCGTTTCCATACTACAAACACTACGTACATCCACCTACTGTACACCAAAATGGACTATCTTTCCACATCAGCCACTGACAGTATCTGAAAGTAACCATCTGACACAACTCTGGGTCATGCTGCTCTGCCAAAGATATTGTGCTTACTTCCGACTTCCAGTGGAAGTTGGAGAACTTTCAAGTGATGAACTAACTGATAGTGATGTGTAAATAGTGTATATAATGAAAGTAGTAGAAGTAAATGTAAGTAAATAGAAGTAAATCATCTATCTATCTGTCTATTGCCAGATGCCTTAATCTTGTAAGGGGTGGCCACAAACAATTGCCTCCATGTCACCCTGTCCCACGCCATTTCATTGCCCTCCTCCCAGCTCATACCCTCCTCTCTCATATAACTCTCCACTTCATCCCTCCATCTCATCCTTGGCATCCTCTTCCCTTTCCCCCCCTCCACCTCACTCATATACACTCTCTTCATCAGTCTCTCACTCACCATCCTCTCCAAATGGCCAAGCCACCTCAGTGTGTTTATCTTAATGCTTCCTATCACATCCACATCCACACCACAATGCTCCTTCATTTCCTCATTTGTTAGTCTGTCTCTCTATGTAACTTCACATGCTTCTCTCAAATAACTCATTTCCACTGCTCTCACTCTTGACTTCTGTCCCTCCAACAAGGTCCAAGCTTCACTTCCATATATGAGTTGGTATCACAATACTGTCATGTAGTAGCTTTTTCACTTCCATGCTCACTTTCCTGTTCTTTATCACTGCTTTCAAGGAACCAGCAACTTTTTGTCTTTGTTGTACCCTTTCAAGCACTTCTCCCTCTAAACTTCCATCCTTACTCATCACACTACCCACGTACTTAAATGCACTCACATTTTCCATTTCTTCCTCATCCAACCTCACTGTACATTCACTGACTTCACTTCCCTCGAAGACCATAACTTTACTCTTTCTTGCATTCACCTTTAGATTCTGTTTCGTACACACTCTCCCAGACTCATTCACCAAGCCTTGCAGCTCCCCTTCGACTTCACTTAATAACACATTATCATCTGCAAACAACAGTACAGGGAGTTTCCAAACACTGCCCTCTCACACTAGGGCTGCTCCAACATCCACTGCCGTACCTTGTATCTCTTTTAGCACCCCATCCATATACAGATTGAACAACCATGGAGACATGACACATCCTTGTTTCAATCCAACCTTCAAATGCAAAAATTCACTCAGTTCACTATCCACAAGTACTGCAGCCTTAGCACCCTCATACATACTCTTCACGGCCTTCAGCAACTTCCCATCTACTCCATATATTCTTAATACTTTCCACAACCCTTGTCTATCCACCCTGTCATATGCTTTCTCCAAATCCATGAAGGCCACATACAATTTCTTTCCCTTCTTTAAAAACTTTTCCACTAAAGATCTAAGAATGAATATCTGATCTACATAACCTCTTCCCTTCCTAAAACCTCCCTGTTCTTCTCCCACTAATTCCTCTGTTATTTCCCTAACTCTGTCAATAAGTATCCTACCATATACTTTTCCTGTTACACTAAGAAGACAAATGCTGCTGTGATTACCACACACTTCTTTTTCCCCTTTTCCTTTGTACAGGGGAATAATTATACCCTGAAGAGGGTATTGGCTATCACCAACCCCCTTCCGGCACAAATGTCCACTAAAGTACTGCCATTTTCATCATCTCTGTAGGCACACCCCACTCACCAACTTCTCCATTCACATTCCCTGCTTTTCCATTTATATCTCCAATCAGAAACACTCTCTCATTCCTTTCAAACGTTTCCATGCACACTCCAACATTTATCCAGAACTCCTCTTTATTACTCTGCTTGCACGATCTTGTGTTGGTGCATACACGCGTACAATCGCCCACATTTGTAGTTCAACTTTCAATCTTCCCACACAATCCTTGGGCCAACTGATTCATACTCTTATATTCTCCTTCAATCTGTTACTCACAACAATACACACACCTTTTGCCCTCTCATTCTCACCTACTCCCACACATATACCCCTTCCATACTCCTATTCTCTCACACTCTCACCTCGCTATTTAGTTTCAGTTAATCCACATACATCCACTTTCGCACCTTCAAGTACCTGTACAGTCTCTCCTTCTTTCACCTCATCATTTGCACCCTTTACATTCCATGTAGCTATCCGTACCATGTCCTTTGTTCGGTCCTTAGTCGTCACCTTTTGGTCAGTCCTGGTCCGAGGCTTCTTGTTCATATTTTTAGTTAGTTGTTTTCCGGGGAGGGGCACTAACCCTCCGCCAACCCACTTGCTGTCACGTAGGGAACACTTGTTGGTTGGTCATAAGGTTACCATCCAGCATTGTAAATGCTTTCCTGGTTTACAGGAAATCATTTGGCTTGCCTCTCAGTGTAGAGCTGCCCTAAAATCAAGTAATGTAAGGAAAATACCATAAGAAATGTGTGACTTACCGTAACTAATGTGACTGTGTGCTGCGTGAATGTTTATAGTGCCTTATGTGAGTGTTCATAGTGCCTTATACCAATATAATATAAAAAGAAGTGAATGTGAAAATACGTGAATTAGCACAGAACTCCAACTTCCCATCATCATGGTGTTGACTGTGGTCACATTATGTAAACCTGGTTGCGTTTTCATGCAACAAGTACTACATGCATCCACCCACTCCACACCAAATTGGACTATCTATCTACATCAGCTGCTGGTGGTATCTGAAACTAGCCATCTGATGCAAATCTGGGCATCATGGACCAAAACACCTGTTTTTGGGTGGAAAACAGCCAAAGTGAGCACTTTTAGTATCACTTGGCTTATTTTGACCACTTTTCAGGTCTATTCATGGGAAAATTAAAAGTTGAAAATGGCCGGCAGAGGTACCTTTGCTGCCCAAAGGCTTCGCAGTCTATGCACAAAAACCAACAAAGGCTCCAGCACTGAACAGGTTAAGCAGGTGTCAGTAATTGAAGAGTATGGTCAGTTAAGGAAGGCAAGCAGGTTTGTGAACCAAAGTTTAACCCTGAAAAAAGTAATAGAGAATTACATATCAAGGAATAAGAGGATATATGTGCAATTGGCAGTAAGAAACACATTTTTTGTGGTTTGGTTGACCTGTTATGTGGAGCCTAGAATTTCAAAGGCCTGATAAATATGATTATATACGAGTGTGTTGTCCCAGATGATTGGCTGAAGAGTGTAATTGTAAATATGTACAAAGGGAAGGGTGATGCCCTGGAAAGAGGAAATTATAGAGGTATAACGTTTTTAGATCAGGTAATGAAAGTAATGGAGAGAGTTCTAAAGGTATGATTAGAGAAAGAGTGAATATTGATGAGATGTAGTTTGGGTTTATGCCAGATAGGGGGACCATTAATGCCATATTCATTGTTTGACAGCTTCAGGAAAAACATATTGGAAAGAAAAGGGAACTGGACTTTGTTTTTGTTGATTTGGAAAATGCCTTTGACAAGAGTCCATAGAGGTGGTGAAGTGGGCATTGAGAAAGCTTGGGTTGGAGGAGTGACTGGTTGGGGTGGTCATGGCCATCCATGTGGGTGCTCGCACCCAGGTAAGAGTGAATGGAGATTTGAGTGATGAGTTTTCCATGAATGTTGGTGTGCATCAGGGAGCAGTTTTGAGTCCCTTGTTGTTTATCGTCGTACTTGAAGCCCTCTCACGTGACTTCAGAGATGGACTTCCGTGGGAGGTGTTGTATGCTGATGACTTGGTGCTGATTGCAGAGAATGAAAAGGAGGCGGAGGAAAGATTTAGGAAGTGGAGAGATGGTATGGGCACAAGGGCTTAAGAGTAAATGCAGATAAAACAAAAGTGATGATATCTAGGGTTGCTTGCAGTACTGTCAAAGAAGAGGGAGAGTGGCCATGTGCAATTTGCCACAAGGGCGTAGGAAGCAATTCCATCTTGTGCAGTGTTTGTGATAAATGGGTGCACAAGAGATGTAGTGGTATTAGAGGTAGAATGTGAGATACTGCCGATATTATGTGTGCGGCGTGTCAGGGAGAGCAGGTGGAGATTGTTAGGCGTGAAAGGACTGAACTTGCTGGTGAGTCTCTCTCGTGTGTGGAAGAGTTTTGTTATTTGGGAGACATGGTATGTGCTGGAGGTGGGGTTGGAGCTAGCTCAGTTGCTAGGATGAGAAGTGGTTGGAAGAAGTTCAGGGAGCTGTTGCCTCTCCTGACACTGAGATGACTCTCCCTATGTGCTAAGGGGTCTTTGTATGCAGCATGTGTTTGGAGTGTGATGCTGTATGGTAGTGAGACCTGGGCAGTAAAGGAAGAGGATATTCGCAGACTCAAACATACAGAAATGACAATGATTAGGTGGATGTGCAGTGCGTCCCTCCGTGCAAGGCCTGGGGGGGCTGGGTTTATGATCGAAGAGTTGAGAGGTAGGATGGGACTGGAGTGTATTGGTGTTGTGATAAGGAGAGGTAGACTGAGATGGTTTGGGCATGTGGAGAGGATGAGGGATGATAATTGGGTGCAAAAGGTGAGAAGTGTTAATCTTGGGGGTTGGGTCGCAAAGGGTAGACCGAGAAAGACGTGGAACAAGGTCATTAAGTGTGACCTCAGGGTTAAGGGACTGAACATGGAGGCTGCCATAGTTCGAGCAGCATGGAGAGCCGCCATTAGGTGACTAAGGCCGACGCATGCAAGCATGTTGGAGCCTTCAAAAACGAAATGAAATGATACGAGTGATGAGTGGATGGATTTTTCAACCACTTCAAATGATGCTCTGTTGATAGCTCCTACATTTATACATTTTTGGTCTTATTTCTTGATCATTCTCACCTCAGGTATGCTCCATGGGATTTATCAGAGCTTTTAGCCTTCCAGAGACTTCGTGATTATGAAGGTAACAGGATGTGGGAACGTTAAGGTACCAGAGGTTTGGTATATCCCTCATGTGTCCAGGGACTGAAAGAGAGGGGTTCCTTATCTAAAACTGTAGCTGAGGAGTTGGGCTTATCAAGCAAACTTTCTTCCCAGTAGATAATTAGGAGTAGCAAGGCAGTATAGATGATTTGAGTGGTGGTGATGGTGATAGTGCCATTTTGACTGGTTGAAGCCCTCCTTCCCTTCACTTTTCACCTACCTTCTTCCCTCTCTCTGCATTTCATTTCTTTTTTCGTGTTCATTATTATAACCAGTGTCCATTTCAAAGAAGTAGATGTGTAATGGTATAGAAATTGCATGAATGGTGTAGTGTGGTGTGGTTGCTCTGGAAGGTCCAGTGTAAATTGTTCTGTCTTCTCTTTTAAGCACATACTGCATTGTACCTTCAGCACCCTTTTCATCCCTGTCGCTGCTGTCTTGTGTCACGTGCATCTACCTCACATCAGGTATATGTCCTTTAGCATGAGACTTGGGCTAGCACTACCACCAAATGAACTGGAGGAATGAGAGTCACCTGAAAGTGGTATGTGTTTACCCCTTGGAGTCTAGACCTTGAGTTTGAAGTCCCTAGTTGTGGTCACAGACATTTAAACCTGTCAAGGAGTGCTGTCACTTCATTCATGTTCACCTTATATGTTGTACGACCAGTTATATAACACAAATCATATGATACAGTACAGTATACAGTATGTAGCACTTAATATGTTAATACTGTACAAGGAGAAAGGAGGATATTTGCATCCATGCTTATGGTGATAGGTGGTGGCAACCATCATCCACTCACTTGATGTAGTGCTGCTTACTTCTTCCTTAGCCTTTATCATTCTTTTTCTGTGCCTGCCCTCCTCTCTCCCTGTTTCTCCCTTCTTTCCTGTCACTTCTTATTGCTTTTCTTTCCTCTACAGGTGGCTTTACATTGAGTGACAAGCCAAATGGTTTCCTGTAAGCCAAGAAACCATTTACAATGCTGGGTGGTAACCATATAACCAAACCATGCGTGCTCCCTACGTGTGAACAAGTAGGTTGGTGGGGGGTTAGTGCCCCTCCCCGTCAAATAAATAACTCAAAGCAAATGGCCACTCCTTACGGGATTATGGTGTCAGGCAATATATAAACATTGCAAAACTGCAGATGTACAGTGATCCCTTGGTTGTTGCACATACTGTACTTGGTACAAAACATGGTTTGTGATAACAGAACTGCGCAATAATGAAAGCACAGAACCTATGGGATACAGGCACAATAAGGAAGAAACATTTACCATAAAGAGACCTGAGATGGGCTTGAAGTAAGGGGTTCTGAGGCTAGAGAATGGATAGTTGGTGGCCTCCACCACCTGAGATTAACTCCTTGAGTAGGGCTTCATCTTTGAATCCCTCAGAGCCATCAGAAACCACAGACACTGCACCATCATTGTCAGCAGAAACCAGCTCAGGTGCACGATAATGGTGATTTTAGCCAAAAAATGTGCAATAACAACTGGAGTGCAGATTTGTATTTTGCACTGATAACAAAAACTGCTATAACCACATGCACGATAACCAAGGGATCACTGTATATATTTATGGCAACAGTAGTACTGAACAGAGAATTAATGTGCATATTATTTTATTTATTTATTTTTTTCCAGGTACTCAGTGAATTTCTCCCACCAGACTCTGCCTATCCCAATAGTACTGGGGCTTTTGTGAAAGTTATGGATGGAAGAAGTGGAGGGATGGTTGTGGGGAGTGGAGGTGTCACGCAAGAAAGTTCTGGAACAAGAGTAACAGTTCACTTACCAACTTCGTCTGTAGCCAAACAGGTGGAGCAAGGCAGTGGTAGGCAGGCTCTTCTTAACCAATACCTTCAGCACCTATCTGATACACAGGACTTCCACCACCATTACAAAAAAAGGAAAGAAAGGAGAGAGAGACTCAAATTAAGAGCATTACAAAAAATTGGAAAGGAACTTCAAATTATTGCCAGAACTCAATGTGAAATCCTTAAAAAGCAGGATCGCATATTAAGAGCCATCACTTCAGCAATGGAATAAGAACACTTGCTCCCATATGTATACTATGAATTATGAACTTTTGGAAATACAATCTTTTGAAGAAGCATTTATTAGTTGTTTACAGGGTGGGGGCACTCACCATCCACTCATTCGATGTAGTGCTGCGCTCAGGTGCCTGCCCTTTCCTCTCTTCCTTCTTTCCATACTTCCTCATCTTTCTTTCTTTCCTTCCTTCTCTCCTCTTCCTTCTGTATAAGGGTGACTCTACACTGAGTCACACCAGGAAACCATTTACTATGCTGGGCGGTAACCATATAACCAAATTATGGCGCCTGGTGGTTTAGTGGGCAATTAAGGCGCTCCAAACGGATTGATCCAATGCAGGTTTATAACCAAGTGGTGGTTGGGGTTTACTGCTCACGTAATGCCACTCAGGGATGAGTGAGGCTGGTCACTTTCATCTTAAATGTCAGGACCAACTTGTCCAGCCCCAGGCTCCTGCACTTCTCGTGGGGAAACACTGGATTGGATGATGATGATGATGATACAGAGATAACTACAAAAATTCCCATTACTTATTACGGATTAATGACTTAACAATCAGTTTACCTGAATCAGCTTGTACAACAATGGTATTTCAGTTTCTGACTGTGTTCATGAATGATGTACATATTTGGTGTTTGGTATTAGTGAGTTTCAACTAAAAAATTTTGAACTGAGCCAACTCTCAGAACTAACAAAGGTCATAAGTAGGGGAGCAGTTGTACAACAATTATACCTGTATTTTTTTTTTTTTTACCAGATGTCATACAGTTTTTGCCCCTTCAAAGTACTGTTTTGTTATCAGGAAGAATCTTGTGCTGGTGACTATTATGTTATAGCACAGAAAGTACTGTATATTTGTATATTCAATGGCAGAATTGTGTTTAGGGGTAAGATTTTTTTATTGTATTGCTAGTGTACAGATTATGTATTAATCTATCTATCTATCTATCTGTTGCCAGATGCCTCAATCCCTCACAGGTTGGCCACAAACAAATTGCCTCCATGTCGCTCTGTCAACCGCCATTTCACTGCTCCGCTCCCAGCTCACACCCCCATCTCTCATATACCTCTCCATTCCATCCCTCCATCTCATCCTCGGCCTCCCCCTCCTTCTCCCCCCCTCCACCTCACTCACATACACTCTCCTTGTCAGTCTTTCACTTTCCATCCTCTCCACATGTCCAAACACCTTAATGTGTTTCTCCTAACACTTCCTATCACATCCACATCCACACCACAAAGCTTTTTCACTTCCTCATTTGTTAGTCTGTCTCTCCATGTGACTCCACATGCTCCTCTCAAATAACTCATTTCCACTGCTCTCACTCTTGACTTCTGTCCCTCCAACAGGGTCCAAGCTTCACTTCCATATGTTAGAGTTGGTATCACAATACTGTCATGTAGCAACTTTTTCACTTCCATGCTCACTTCCCTGTTTCTTATCACTGCCTTCAAGGAACCAGCCACCTTCTTTCCCTGCTGCACCCTTTCAAGCACTTCACCCTCCAAACTTCCATCCGTACTCATCACACTACCCAAGTACTTAAATGCACTCACATTCTCCATATCCTCCTCATCCAGTCTCACTGTACATTCACTGACTTTACCTCTCTCGAAGACTGTCACTTTACTCTTCCCTACATTCACCTTTAGATTCTGTTTCTTACACACTCTCCCAAACTCAGCTACCAGTCTTTGCAGCTCCCCTTCGTCTTCATTCAGCAACACAGTATCATCTGCAACCAATATTACGGGGAGTTTCCAAATACTGCCCTCTCTCACTAGGGCTGCTCAAACATCCACTGCCTGACCTTGTATCTCTTTTATAACCCCATCCATATACAGATTGAACAACAATGGAGACATGACACATCCTTGTTTCAATCCAACCTTCAAATGGAAAAATTCACTCAGTTTGCCATCCACAGGCACTGTGGCCTTAGCACCCTCATACATACTCTTCACAGCCTTCAACGACTTCCCATCTACTTCATATATTCGTAATACTTTCCACAGTCCTTGTCTATCCACCCTGTCATATGCTTTCTCCAAATCCATGAATGCTGCATACAGCTTCTTTCCCTTCTCTCGAAACTTTTCCACTAAATATCTAAGAATGAATATCTGGTCTACACAACCTCTTCCCTTCCTAAAACCTCCCTGTTCTTCTCCCACTAATTCCCCAGTTATTTCCCTAACTCTGCCAGTAAGTATCCTATCATATACTTTTCCTGTTACACTAAGAAGACAAATGCCTCTGTGATTACCACACACTTCTTTTTCCTCTTTCCTTTGCACAGGGGAATAATTATACCTGACTTCCAATCCTCCGGGACTCTACCTTCCTCTCAGGCCAATCTGCACACCTTCCACATCCATTCCACTACTAACTCTCTCCTATGCTTCAGCGTTTCACCACATACTCCATCAATTCTTGGGGCTTTCCCCATTTTAACTTTCTTCATTGCTTCCACCACTTCCATCCTACTGATTTCTTCCTCTCTTCTCACAACCCTCCTTCTCCCAGCCATTCCCCAGCCCCTTATACATGCATTACTTTCATTCTCTATGTTCAACAGTTCATTAAAGTGTTCTTTCCATCTGTTCACTTTTCCCTCTTCTCCACTAGTAATCTACCATTTTTATCTTTCACACCCCAACGAACTTTGTTGGCACCCTGTCTAACTCTCTTTACCTCTTTCCAGAACATTTTCTTACATTCCCTCCACTTTACACTCAAATTCCTTCCAAATTTCTCATCCACTCTCTTCTTACTCTCTCTTACTAATCTTTTCACCTCTCTACATATAACTCTCTCTTCCATCTCTCAACTTCTTCAATGCCTGTTCCTCATCCTCTCATTATATGCTTTCTTCTTTTGTGCCACAGCCTCTCTCACCTCTTCAGTTCACCATGCGGTTCCCTGAACCCCCTTTTGTCTTCTCTTCACCCCACACACCACCTCACATGCTGCACAGATTTCTTCTGTGAATATCTTGCACACATCCTCCACATCCCCCATCTGCTCCAATCTGTTTTTACCCAATCGCTCCTCCACTTCCCTTTTATATTCAAGCCTTTATTCCATCTTCTTGTAACTTTTCTACCCTCCTTGTAAGAACTACTTCCTCCTCTCCTTCCCTTCTTCTTTTCCTTTATTTTGTTTGGACCCTAATTCTGACCACCACCAAGTGATTGTCAGAAAGTCCACTCCCCCATCCTCTATATCCTCTTGCATCCATTACACATCTTCTCATCCTCTCATCCACACACACACATAGTCAGTCATTGCCTTCCACTCATTCAGTTCACCATCCACCCTTCTCAACACTCGCCATGTATACCTATGGATCACTTTGTGCCTGAAGAGGGCATTAGCTGTCACTAAACCCCTTCCAGCACAAATGTCCACTAAAGCACTGCCATTCTCATCCATCTCTGCAGACACACCCCACTCACCAACCACTCCGTCCACCTTCACATTCCCTACTTTTCCATTCATATCTTCAATCAGAAACACTCTCTCGTTCCTTTCAAACTTTTCCAAACATGCTTCCACATTTGTCCAGGACTCTTCTCTCACTCTACTTACACGATCTTGTGTTGGCGCATACATGCACACAATCGCCCACATTTTTAAGCCAACTTTCACTCTTACCCACACAATCCTTGAGCCAACTGATCCATACTCTCTTATATTCCCCTTCCATCTGTTACAGCAATACACACTCCTTCTTTTGCCCTCTCATTCTTACCTACTCCCACGCATATATCCCATCCATACTCCCATTCTCTCACATTCTCACCTCTCCATTTAGTTTCAGCAGACTGTAGCACCATTCGAGGAGGGCAGTACTCCCAAGGTGGATGGAAGGCTGATAACAGGAAGAGCTGGAGCTCCCATTTCATCAGCCCTCAGGACTTGTTCCTGACCATCCCCCTTTGCCGAAATTTTTCAGTGTTTCAGTAACACAGAGAGTAGGTCAGCATGCTCTCCAATACAAGTTTCTCTGACTGTCAACACCTAACCACATGCACACGACATACTACACTTTCTTTAAAAAAAAAAAAAAAAATGGCGCACATGAACCATGCCTCAGAGTCCCAAGGGTGGGGGACCATAAATGCCCCCACCATCCGCCCCTCTCCCGGTGACGACTCACGGAGCTGCCTGGAACCACTGTCTGACTCACTCCTTCTTCATTTCTGTAACATTCGCGGCCTTTCCTCTAACTGTCTCTCTGTTGAGCACCACCTCTTCTCCTCTAAACCTCACCTTCTCTTTCTCTCTAAGACTCGCTGTCTGAGGCAACTGACAGCAAACCCTTTTCTGTATCCTCCTACTTTCTCTATTCTCATTTCAAAGCCAAAGGTGGCTGTTGCGTATATGTATCCAACGATCTATCTTGCTCTCGTGTTCCTGAACTTGATTCTTCTGAATTCTCTACTCTCTGGCTTCGGCTGTCCTGTCATTCTCTCTCTAAATATATCTGTGCTGTTTACTTATCTCCTAATTCTACTGACTATCCAGAATTCTTTGACTATCTTACTTCTACGATGGAACACATTCTGTCCATTTCTCCTTTCTCTGAAATCTCCATTGTAGGAGATTTCAATGTTCACCATTACCTTTGGCTCTCCTCTTCTTTTACTGATCCACCTGGTGAACAAGCCTACATCTTTTCTATCCTTAATGACCTAGAGCAACTTGTACAGCACCCTACCCGTATCCCTGACTGCCTTGGAGAGAGTTCCAACATACTTGACCTTTTCCTAACAACTAATCCTTCTGCTTACACTGTTAATCTTTTTTCTCCGTTGGGCTCCTCCGATCATAACCTTATTATCTTAACCTGTCCTATCGCTCCGGTACACCCTGTGGACCCTCCAAAGAAACGCCGCCTGTGGGACTTTGGAGCTGCAGATTGGGAGGCCCTCAGGCAGTACTTCTTTGATTTTCCTTGGAATGATTATTGCTACCATGGCCGGGAGCCATCTGAGTGTGCCTTGTGCATTACGGAGGTTATTCTCTCGGGCATGAAACCATACAATCCTTTCTCATATCCTCTGACTAATGCAAGAAAGACTTGGTTTAATCACGGTTGTTCTAATGCTGTCCGCAACAAGGAGAGGGTCTATAAAAGGTACCAGAGCCAACCCTCCCCTGAATCACACCTTTTTTATATTTCTGCCCAGAATTGTGCTAAGTCTGTTCTTCGCTCTGCTAAAAGTAATTTCGTCTGCACTGAATGTTCCCAACTCTCCAACTCGAATTCTTCTCGCTCCTTCTGGCACCTTGCCTTAAACCTTTCTAACAACTTTACCTCATCATCCTTCCCTCCTCTTTTCTTCTCTGATGGCTCTGTAGCTATTTCTTCTACTGATAAAGCAGATCTCTTCGCTCAGACTTTCTCCTCCAATTCCACCTTAGACGATTCCGGTGCTATTCCTCCCCATCACTTCCCCACTCTTACTTCCTCATGACTGACATTAAAATTTCTTCAGTTGATGTATTTTCTGCCATCACTGGCCTCAATACTAACAAGGCATATGGGCCTGATGGAGTCCCTCCTGTTGTCCTCAAAAACTGTGCTTCTGTGCTTACACCCTGCCTAGGTAAACTTTTTCGCCTTTGTCTATCAACTTGTACCTTTCCTTCTTTCTGGAAGTTTGCTCTCATTCAGGCTGTCTCAAAGAAGAGTGAGCATTCCCAACCCTCTAACTATCTTCCAATTGCTTTAACATCCTGCGTATCAAAAGTTTTCGAGTCAGTTCTTAACAGAAAAATCTTAAAGCATCTTTCCTGTCACAACCTTCTTTCTGATCGTCAGTATGGGTTCCATCAGGGATGCTTCACTGGCGATCTTCTCACCTACCTTTCAGACTCCTGGTCATCCTCCTTTAGGGATTTTGGCGAAAGCTTTGCCATTGCACTTAACATCTCAAAGGCTTTCGATCGAGTCTGGCATAAATCTTTAATTTCCAAACTGCCTTCCTACGGTTTCTGTCCTTCTATCTGTGCCTTCATCTCTAGCTTCCTTTCTGGTCGTTCAGTAGCCGCTGTTGTAGACAGCCATGGTTCTTCTTGTAGACCTGTCGACATTGGTGTTCCTCAGGGCTCTGTCCTATCACCAACTCTCTTCCTTTTATTCATCAGTGACCTTCTAAGCTGTACATCTAACCCTATCCACTCATATGCTGATGATTCCACCCTTCACCTTTCCATTCAGTTTTCACAACGTCCATCTCAGCGGTTACTTCAACAAAAAAGGGATGAGGCTATGGCACACCTAATGTCTGACTAGGCTCATATCTCTGATTGGGGTAAAAATAATCTTGTTATTTTTAATGCATCAAAAACTCAGTTCTTACATTTATCAACCTGACAAAATCTTCCTCAGGATTACCCACTGATGTTTAATAATGTCCAGCTTAGTCCTGCATCATCCTTGAACATGCTTGGGGTTTCATTCTCTCGTGATTTGTCTTAGAAAGAACATATTGCATCTCTTGTGAAATCTGCTTCCAAGAGATTAGGTGTGCTAAGCCAATTCCGAACTTTCTTTACCCCTGCATAGTTGTTGACCTTGTACACAGGTTTTATTCGTCCGTGTATGGAGTACAACTCTCATGTGTGGGGAGGCTCCCCACATGCAGCTCTTCTCAATAGGGTGGAGTCAAAGGCTTTTCGTCTCATTAACTCTCCTCCTCTTACTGATTCCCTTCAACCATTGTCTCTTCGCAGCAGTGTTGCATCTTTATCTCTCCTCTATCGCTACTTCAACAGTCACTGTTCCTCTGAACTGTCTGCTTGCTTCCCTCCACCTCTACAACAGGCACGTAGTACCCGTCTAGCAACAAACTCTCATCCCTTTTCTGTCCAACTCTCTAATGCAAGAGTTAACCGTTACTCCCGGTCCTTCATTTATGCAACTGGTCAACTCTGGAACTGTCTTCCTCTGTCTGTATTCCCTACTTCCTATGATCTCCAGTCTTTCAAACGCAGTGTGTCCAGGCATCTCGAAATGAATGGATCTTGAATTTTGCTCTCTTTTGTATTTTTTTTTGCTTTTTCTTGGAGGGAACAGTATATGGGTCCATGGCCTTTGGTTCCTTCTTCCTTGCATTAAAACACACACACACAGACACACACACACACACACACACACACA
>JAGKTI010017043.1:0-18858 GCA_018397915.1 Birgus latro | reverse complement strand
TATTAACACCTCTCACCCTCTGTACCCAATTATCATCCCCCATCCTCCACATGTCCAAACCACCTCAGCCTACATCTCCTCATCACAACACCAATACACTCCAGTCCCATCCTACCTCTCAACTCTTCCATCGTAAACCCAGCCCCCCTAGGCCTTGCACGCAGGGACGCATTGCATATCCACCTAATCACTGTCATTTCTGTACGTTTAAACCTGCGAATATCCTCTTCCTTTACTGCCCAGGTCTCACTACCATACAGCATCACACTCCTAACACATGCTGCATACAAAGACCCCTTAGCATGTAAGGAGAGTCCCCTCAATGTCAGGAGAAGCAACAGCTCCCTGAACTTCTTCCAAGCACTTCTCACTCTAGCAACCGAGCTAACTCCAGCCCCACCTCCGGCACATAACATGTCTCCCAAATAACGAAACTCCTCCACACACTCAAGAGACTCACCTGCAAGTTCAACCCTCTCACGCCTAACAATCTCCACCTGCTCTCCCCAACACGCCGCACACATGAAATCATCATCATCTCGCAGTCTACCTCTAATACCACTACATCTCTTGTGCACCCACTTATCACAAACACTACACAAGATGGAATTACTTCTCACACCCTTGTGGCAAACTACACATGGCCACTCTCCCTCCCCTCTGATTGTACAGCCCCCAACCCTAGATATCATCACTTTTGTTTTATCTGCATTTACCCTTAAGCCCTTGTACCCCATACCATCTCTCCACTTCTTAAATCTTTCCTCCACCTCCTTTTCATTCTCCGCAATCAACACCAAATCATCAGCATGCAACATCTCCCATGGGAGTCCATCTCTGAAGTCACGTGAGAGGGCTTCAAGCACCATGATAAACAACAAGGGACTCAAAACTGACCCCTGATGCACACCAACATTCACGGAAAACTCATCACTCAAAGCTCCATTCACTCTTACATGGGTGCGAGCACCCATGTACATGGCCATAACCACCCTAACCAGTCATTCTTCCAACCCTAGCTTTCTCACTGCCCACTTCACCACCTCTCTAGGGACTCTGTCAAAGGCCTTTTCCAAATCAACAAAAACAAAATACAATTCCCTTTTCTTTCCAATATATTTTTCCTGAAGCTGTCGAACAATGAATATGGCATCAGTGGTCCCCCTGCCTGGCATAAACCCAAACTGCATCTCATTGATATTCACTCTTTCTCTAATCATACCTTCTAGAACTCTCTCCATTACTTTCATTATCTGATCTAAGAGCTTTATACCTCTGTAATTTCCCATTTCCAGGGCATCACCCTTTCCTTTGTACACATTTACAATTACACTCCTCAGCCAATCATCTGGGACAACACACTCATATATAATCATATTTATCAGGTCAGTGACTAACCTCACCCCAGTATCTCCTGAGGCCTTCAACATTTCGGCGGTCAACCCAGACACACCTGCCGCCTTCCCCACCCGCATCCTGCCTATTGCCTCACTCACAGTAGCAGCGTCAATCAAAGGCCAAGGGGCAAACACTGGATCAGCGGGCTCCAAACCTTCTCTATCCCAATCAAACTCCTCATTCAACAATCGGCTATAATGCTCTCTCCATGCATCTTTAATATCCTCACTGTTCACCACTACTCTTCCATCGTCATTCTTCACATACTGCTCACCTACAATGTCCCGATTATCCCTCTTCACCTGATTTGCCACCCTAAAATTCATATTTTTCCTTTCTCCATGATTTAGATTATCAAGTAAAAGTCTCTGTGACTCAGACTTCACCCTGTATACCTCTCTTCTAGCCCTGCGCTTGGCAGCCAAGTACTCCTCCCTGTTACCACCATTCTTCCATTCCTGGAAAAGCCTTCTTTTCTCCTTAACTGCAGCTTCTACACCCTCATCCCACCACCAAGTTACTTTATGTCTTGGTGGGCCTCTTGTCCAACCGCATATTGCATCGGTAACTCTCAAGAGGTTGTTCTTAAGGACTCTATACTGTTCATTAATGCCTCTATCTACGGCTTCCTGTTCAGCCACCACTCTCCTCATCTCACTATAAAAGGCATCCCTTACTGATTGGTTTCCCAGCTTCCATATTTTCCTCCTAGGTACATATGTCCTCCTTCTCATCACTCGTTCCTTAAACACCATGTCACAAATCAACAGTTTGTGCTGCTGCACACACTCCTCGCTTCCTATATCTTTAACATCCCTCACTAATCTCCTATCAACCCTCCTGACCAGAAACTAATCTATCTGACTACTATTTCCCCCGGACTTGTACGTAATAAACCGCTGATTCTTTTCCTAAAATGCGTGTTGCACACAATCATGTCCATAGCCTCCCCAAACTCGAGTATTCTTTCCCCTTCTGCATTCCTCACACCATATGCACATCCTCCATGGACTCCTTCATAACCTTGAGCTGCTTCACCCACAT
This sequence comes from Birgus latro, assembly GCA_018397915.1. NCBI lineage: Eukaryota > Metazoa > Arthropoda > Malacostraca > Decapoda > Coenobitidae > Birgus > Birgus latro. The sequence continues at coordinate 16,416 of JAGKTI010017043.1, read as the reverse complement.
GACCATTTAAATCCCCTCCCAGAACCACTACTTCATCATCACCCATACCACTCACTACACGTATTAAATCATCCCAAAATCTATCCTTCTCTGCGTCATCCAATCCTACCTATGAAGCATATGCCGATATAACTGAAACCAATTTCTGCCGGACCAAAATTTTCACTACTAATATTCTATCACTTACTCTCATAACATTCATGACATATTCCACCCATTTCTCCGCAACCAACACACCCACACCCCCATATCCGTCAGTTCCCCCCTGCCAAAACAACTTATAGTAGGAATCCTTCCCAACAATCTTTCTGGCTGATCCACCCCTGTACCAGACTTCCTGCAAACATGCCACATCCACCCACCTCCTACTGAAAGCCTCAACGACTTCCCCTGCTCTTCCTCTCAAACTTCCTACATTCCACGAACCCACCCTAAACCCCCTGGGTGATTTGCTGTCCTCAGGCTTGCTTTGGTGCTTGTTTTTGTAGTTCATAGTCAGTAAGATAAAGGGGGGTAAACATTCCAAAGGCCCAACCCATTGCACAGACCCAGGTCCAGGCAATGGATCTGGGATCCCTAGCCCACCAGCTTACCAGTGGCTGTGGTAGTGGCCTCGGGGCACCCTGCCAGGACAGCTGCAGGGACACCCTCCAAGCGCGGCTTGGCACTGCAACTGCCCCGCCATTATACACCCACTGATAGGGCAGCCTCCTGGGGCGCTACTCCCAGGTTCGGGCCCCTCTCTATTGAGCGGAAGCAGCAGCCTGGGAACCGCAATGCCCTGTACCCTCTAGCACATGTTCGAGCCCCATCTCGCCCCGGACCCATGATCTATGCAGGCGGAACCCAAGTCAAGCCTCCCCCCAAAGTCCGCCACTAGGTAGCGGAGGCAAAGTTTTCTGGCCGCATGCCCTTGCTGGCGTCAACCCCTGTAACGTAGTGAGATACGTTGTGTAATATGTAAAGCGCATGTGGTGTAGTGCATAAGATAGTTAGAGGAAATGTTTGGGAGAGTATGCTGGTCTACTCTCCATGTTACTGTCACACTGAAAAGGTCAGCAAAGGGGGATGGTTAGGTAGCTAGCGAAACAGGAGCTCCAGCTCTCCCTATCACCAGTATTCCCATTCCCCTCGGGAGTACTACCCTGTTCGGCCCGTGCTATATATACAAGCATCCCTCAACTATCTGACACAATAAAGCCAAAGGCATGTCCAGGCAGTGGCAATGTCTGGATAATGAACAACATCCGCCCTACTTTACCCAGACCCTACCTATACCCAACCTCCAACCTACACCTAACCTATTTGTACAGTACCTCTGCTTACTTTGGCAGTGTTTTCCCTTCATTCAGACATATTTAGACATCAAAACACACATAGGAATATCCAAGGTAATGCTAAACACCAAGAAAACCATTAAAAAAACAAATAAAAACAAAAAAATTGAAAACCAAAAAGCACCCTACCTATACATTACCGTGTGTACAGTACCCCTCCTAATTTTGGCACTGTTTTCAGGTCAATCTGCCATATTTAGACATCAAAACACACAAGGAAATAACAAAGTAATGTTAAACACAAAGAAAACCAAGAAAAAGAAAAAAAATCACTGAAAACCTAAAAACTCCCTACCTATACTCATATATACTACTGTATGTACAGAACCCCTCCTAATTTGGGTACTGTTTTCAGGTGAATCTGCTCTATTTAGACATCAAAACACACATAGGAAGATCCAAAGTAATGCTAAGCACCAAAAAAAATATGAAAAAAAAAACTGAAAACCAAAAAAATACCATACCTATACACTACTGTATGTACAGTGCCCCTCCTAATTTTGGAACTGTTTTCAGGTCAATCTGCCATATTTGGACATCAAAACACACATAGGAATATCTAAAATAATGCTAAACACCAAGAAAACCATGAAAAAAAAAAAAAATGCCTATATGTACAGTACCCCTCCAAATTTTGACAGTGTTTTCCAGTCATTCTGCCATATTGAGACATCAAAACACACATAGGAATATCCATATTAATGCTAAACACCAACAAAACAATGCATAAGCAACAAAAAATCCACAAAAAGCCTGAAGACGGTCGGAAAATCAATTATCTCTGTGACAAGTGATAGCTGCTCCCAGGTCATGAAAAAGAAAAAAAAAAAAGAAATCCACAGCCAAATATGCCACTGGAAATTGGTTATATTGGTATAAATGAAATACCATCATCTTTGCTGGTGTTTATGCTATAAGATAAGCTAATAAAAACATAGAAAACTGTTGAGTAAAATAACAAAACTGCAGTGAGAATAAATGGTGTTCAAGAGTAAAACTTACCTTCACATAAATTCCTACCATCCTAGTGCACCCGCACCTTACGAGAGCTAAACAAATATCTAGATGCAGAATTTCATGAGCTTTCTCGTGGATTTCGTGGAATTTTGATACGACCAGTAGTATTCTAATAAATCGCCAAAAACTACATTCACGGGTCAGTGCTTTCAGTGCGAAGGAGGGGAGGGAGTGAGGGAAGAGCTGGGAGGCCTGGTTACCAAGGCAGAGAGCATGGGAGGGTATGAAGGAGGGACGAGAGGGTGGGAGAAGTACAGCTGTGGGCAGGATTTTCATCCTTCTGTCACAAGGCAGATGGGCGCTTTCACCTGGCTTGTGGTTTGTGGTCTGTCTTACACACACGTTGTACGTTGGGAAACATAGTTCCCGGTGACTGGGTGAATTTGGACATTCAGTGTAGAGGCAGATGGGCGCTTTCATCTGACTTGTGGCTCGCGGTCTCTGTTACATGCAGTGGCAGTTGGAAAAGGCTAATCCCTGTGGCCGCGTGACTTTGGACATTCGGTGGGGATGCATACGGACATTTTGACAGTATTACTTGGGTGCTGGAGGTTTTAGGGAGTGATCTGACCAGCACGCAATGTTGACCATTCAGTACAGGGGAGGACGGATATTTTAGCTCAGGTAGTAGTAGTAATAGTTCCCTAGGCAGTCTGGCTGAAGAGCCCCGAGTCCCAGTTAAGGAAGGCCATGGCCGAGACTGGGCTTACCCACAGAGCTCTCAAGGAGTGTATGTTGTGTTGTTGGTGTAGGTGATTGTGTGCAATGCAGTCTTCCATAATGTGCTTAACAGTATGGGGTGCTGTGTTACATCCTGGACAGTCATCAGCGACGGAGTCATCCAGCCTCTTCTGATAACTTACGAGGGCTGAATGATGCCCACATCTCAGCCTGGCCAGGTGGATCCTGTCCTCACAAGAGAGATAGGATTCAGAAGGATGGATATCAGGAGGCCGTGCATGCAGCTGTGTGTTGTCTTTAAGTGACTGAATGGAGCAGCAGGTGATCTGTGTATGGATATGCTTCTGGAAGCTGGTTTGAGGCGGGTGAGGGGGGAGAGATGACAGTATTTGTGTATGATATCGTGTGCTAGGTGTTGTTTTGATGTTCACTGGTGTGTGTGGATGTGCTGCTATGTAGTGTAGTGGATGTTGTGGGTTTGTGGAGGCTGCAGCGAGAATCTGGGTGCCTCTCATGTCTAGATGATCCTTGACTTTGAGGACTTTGGTTTCTTGGTGAAGGTGATCTGTCGGTGCAGTAGCTGTGCAGCCTGTGATTATTTTGGGGGCCTTGTTCTGTCTGGTCTGAAGAGTGTTACAGTGTGTTTTAGTGAGGTTAGAAGCCCAAGCAGGGCTGGCTTGCATAATTCATCACTGAACGTATATATTGTTTGTATACTGTCGTGGTGGTTTCTTTGTTGTGTCCAAATGTTGTATGGGCAAGTGACCTCAAGGCATTAAGTCTTGGTGTTAATTTATTTGTGATGTTTGTGATCTGTTGTTTAAATGACACTGATGTACTGTATGTTACACCAAAGATTTTGGGTGTGTATGCGTGGTATAGGAGTGTTGTTTATGATGAGGTGTGGAATGTGACTATGTTCTGCTGTCCTGTTTGTGAGAAGGGTCACTGTAGATTTGGCTGGGGCTATTTTGAGCCTGTTTGTGGTGAACCATATGTGTAGTGTGTTGAGGTAAGGTTGGAAGATGTGTGCAGCTGTGTTTGCATTTTGATGTGTACAAGTGTTAAATCATCTGCAAAGAAAGCTATGTGTATCTGTGGTGTGTGGGGTGTGGGTATGTCATGCATGTATAGGCTAAAGAGTGTAGGGGACAAAACAGATCCTTGGAGGACACCGTTTGTGAAGTTTCTGATGCTTGAAGACTGACCGGTAAATGTTACATGTGCACATCTGCCTGCTAAGTAGTTTGCCAGCCATCTTTTTGTGGTATTGTGCATGTTTGTGGTGAATATTTTGTTTGCAAGGTTGTGGCGGGGGATGGCATCAAAAGCTTTACTAATGTCTAGTGTGACAAGGAGTGTTCTGTGTGGTGGCCTAGCTGAATTCATGCCATCAAAAACTCTCTGTGTAAGGTCTCTAAGAAGAGTGTTTGTGGAGTGTAGTGGCCTAAAACCATGTTGTGATGGAGCTAGGGGGGTGTGAGGTGTAACTAGTTGTAGTACCAGTCTTATCAGTGACTTTGGAGGGGATGCAGAGGAGTGTGATGGGGTGGTGTGAGAAAGGTAACGTGGGGTCTTCGTTGCATTTAGGAATAATAATGATAATGCCATGCTTCCAGATGTTGGGTAGTATGTTGTGTGAGTAGCTGTAGTTTGATATGTTGGTGAGTGCTTGTATGCCTTGTGGTCCAAGGTGTTTAAGGTGTATGTTGCTTATGTTGTCTGGTCCATAGGCAGAAAAGTGCTTAAGGTTGCTAGTGATGTGCTTCGTCTGGTTGTAAGTGAAAGGTGCAAAGTCTGGGTCTATGGGGAACTGTCTCTTAGGTCGGATGATAAGTTGGTCGTCGCGATGGCTGACATGTGAAAAGTGATTGAGAGTGTTTGCTTGTTGTTTGTTTGAAGGTATGGTGTCTGTTGTTGTGATGGCAGTGTGTGATTGTGTAGTGTTCCTGTTGGAGAGTGTGATGCTGTTCAGTGTTTTGTAGAGTTTGCTGGTATTTGTTCTGTGATCAAGTGTTTGGAGATAATTATTCCAATTTAGTGTTTGCTGGTCTGATATTTTATTGTTTTTCTGAGTGTTGAGTTCTTGTATTTGTTGTACAGTGTCATGTGTGTGGGGTGTTGGAGAGTGTCGTAGTGTGTCCCGTTGACTGATGAGGCCTTGAATTTCTGGTGTGAAGCTGGGTTTCTCTCTCTTTCTGTTGCCTCTAGGGATGTGTTTTCTGTCTGCATTTTGTACAATTGTATTGAATGTGTGCACAGCGGTGTTGATGTTTGTGATAGATGTATAGTTTAATGTTTCAAAGTGTTGTTCTGCTTCAGCTGTTGGCTCTCTTAAAATTAGTGTATGTGTGTGTGTGGCCAGCTGGGGTGATTCTGATTTTGGTAGTAATGATGATCAGGAGGTGGTCAGAGCCAAGGGTTCTGACCACTCTCCAGGATGTTGTGGGGGTCAGGTTTCGGGAGCAGAAGGTGATGTTTGGTGATGATGGGAGGAAGAGGGCTGGTGTGGGATATTGGTATGTTGATGGGGATTATTAAGTATGAAAAGATGATCTGTTTGGGTTTGTAATACCAGCCCTCTGTCTGTGTCGGGGTTGCTGGCATGTCAGGCCAATGCCTTGGCACTGAAATCACCACCCAGGATGTTGGGTATGTTAGTGATGTGGTGTATTTGTGTGGTACTGTGGGGGACAATTGGGGGGGAATGTATATCTTAGTGACTGCTGTGTGTGATCTGTTACCAGTGCATATTTCAATTGATTGTGTTTCTGTTGTAGTGTCATGTGGGGGGAGAAATATCCTTTCGTTTTTTTTTCTCAAAAAAAAAAAAAAAAAAAGATACAGTAGGCGCGGAAAGTATTGACGCTAAAGGGCCGACGTCATTCTTCTTCGCGTTAAGTGAAGTAGGGTCAATACTACCCTCCCCAGTGATGCGAAATGAGCTGACGCTTTTTCAACGGGAGCTGGCAACCCTGCTTGATAGGTTTGGCACCACAGGAGCAGGCTCAGTAATGTTTGGGCAGCCACAGGAGGAGGATTGTCTCTGTGTGTGATGCACCACAAGGGCATGTTTTGACTCAAATAACACAGTTACTTGGTTACCTACCACATTCTCATCATGCCTAAAGTAACCACAAGCAAGGACAAACGTGTGGAAGTGATTACTTTATACAAAGATGGCCACAAACTCCCATTTATTGCAAATCAGATGGTGTTAGACTGAGGACAGTGCAGAGAATGGTGAAGCGGTTCAAGGACAGTGGGGAGGCCATTCCTCCCACTCCACTTCCCAAGCCTGGGAGACCTCGTAAGACAACCTTCAGGACCTGTCAGCTGATCTCAAGGCAAGTTAGCAAGGATCCAAGGCTAACAGCACGGGATTTAAAAGAAAGGAACCCACAGTTGCTGGCAGATGTGGCTGTCAGAAGTGTGCAGCAGCTGTTGCATGACGATCTGGGCTACAGGAGTTTTTGTGCTCGTAAAAAAACACTGCTAACTGCACTTCAGAAGAAAAAGAGAGTAAATTTTTGTAAGAAATATCTTGCCTGGAGTGAGGAGCAATGGAAAACTGTGCTTTGGAGTGATCAGTCAACATTTACTGTCACTGGTACCCCTTCATCACGAGTGTACTGCAAACCAGGCAGTGACCCCCTGGATCCTAAGTACACTTCCAAGTTTGTTAAATACCCAGCCTCACTCATGGCTTGGGGCTGCTTTACATATTATGGTGTTGGTAAGTTGGTAATTCTACCTGCAAATGAAAAAGTGAACCAGAACAATTATTTGGAGCTCTTATGTGATGTTTTAAGTGACTCTTTTGATAAAACCAAGGCAAGAGTATTTATGCAAGATTCTGCCCCTCCACATGTTGCAAAGTCAGTGAAACAGTGGCTAACAGACTGCGAGGTTCCCTTTATTCGAGATTGGCCCGGAAACAGCCCAGATACCAGTCCCATTGAGAATTTATGGGCGCACATGAAGAGGCAGCTGCGTAGTATGGACACATCATCTTTGCCTAAACTTGAGGCTGCAGTCAAGCAGCTATGGAGCAGTTTTAGTCCGTCTGTTCTGCAAAACTACACCATCAGTCTCCCCAGACACCTTAAGAAGATAACAAAGGTGAAGGGGAATGCCAGTAAATACTAAATTCAATGGTTAGTGTTAATTTATTTGTTTCTCCTTGCTAACCACAAGAATGTTTTCTTTTTTTAAGATGGCGTCAACACTTTCCGCGCCTACTGTATTTCAATTGATTGTGTTTCTGTTGTAGTGTCATGTGGGGGAAGAAGTGACTCTGTGTATACACTGGTATCTGAGAAGTTGATGGATTTGTGTACCAAGGTGATGAGTCCACCGCCACCGCAGTCGGCCCGGTCAAGTCTGATGGTGGTGAAATTATAAAATGTAGGTGTTTTTTGTGTTGTGTGTAGTTTTGTTTCTTGTAAGATGGCTATGTGTATGTTGTGTTGTTTGATGAATTGTGTGAGTTCTTGTTTTTTGGTGTTTATGCCATCTATGTTTAACTGAAGGATGTTTATGTTATGTGAGATGTGTGTTGGGTGCTGCAGCACGGAGGGGAGGTGGTGGTGTGGGTGGAGAGGAAGGGGTAGGAGAAGGTTGTGATGGAGTTACGGGTTGGGGTGGATTAGGTTGGGGCGGGATGGGAGAGGCTGGGGGATTGGATGGTGTGGGAAGGATTAGTGGGTTAGGCTTAGGAGGTATGGAGAAAGTAGAAGTACATTGGTGGGGTGGTCAGTGGGTGGGGGGAAGGAGCATACGGAGCAGGTCCAGGCGTTTTTGTGAGTTATGGCCTATTTCCCGCGCATGGCTTGAGCCCAGCAGCCACAATGTCAAATGTTTGAACATGTCGGCTGGCCAGCCGAAGTTCTCGGGGAAGTCTAGATGACAGCAAGTAAATTTGGATAATGGTTTAACAGAGCCAAGGTCCAGTATCCAGATAATGAACAGGTCTGGATACTGCGCGTCCAGATAAATGAGGGATTACTGTAGTGCTCCTCCATCCACTAAGTCTCTGAAAATATGGGTCCTAAGCATGCTGCTCAAGGTGCACCGGCTCATGTGTCCATGCAAAAGGAGTCTGTGATGTCACTCAAGAAAAAAGTGAAGTTGCTGGACATGTTACATGAGGGGCAGTCATTCGTGAATGTGCTTTCGAGTGAACGAGAGCATGGTGCACTATATTAACACAAACAAGGCCATTCATGATGCTGTTGCTGCTAGTGTAGGTGGCTGTGCAAAAGCAGCAAAAACTGTGTGTAACAAGACCTTAATCCACGTGGAATCGGCCTTCTGTGTGTGGATGGAGGACTGCCAAAGGAAAGATGTGCCTCTGGATAACAACATCCGTGAGAAAGCATGGAGCCTTCATGTACTTTTTCTCAGGAGGAACTGCAGCCCAGCACCTCCTCTGAAGACCCACAGCCTGTACCGGAGTTTCAGGTAAGCAAGGGGTGGTTTGACTGCGTCAAGAAATGGTATTCCATGAGAAACGTGAAGCTATCTGGTGAGGCTGCATCTGCAGACCAAGTGGTAGCCAAAGCATACCCTCCAGTACTCAAGAAAAAGATAGAGGAAGGAGGTTACAGCCCTAAGCAGGTATTCAGTGCTGATGAAACGGCATTGTTCTGGAAGAAAATGCCCGCCAGGAACTACATCATGCAGCAGGAAGCACAAACCCCAGGATTCAAGGCCAAGAAGGACCATGTCACTTTCCTGACGTGCTGCAATATGGCTGGCCACGTGATCAAACCTCGACTCATTTACAATCCTTGGGCACTGCGCAATACGAACAAGAACATGTTGTCAGTGTACTGGATGAACAACAAAAATGACTGGATTACTAAGAAATTGTTTGGGGACTGGTTTCATATGTGCTTCATCCCCAAGAGATCAGGAGGTACCTGAACTATCCGGGGCTGGCATTAAAGGTCCTTGACAATGCCAGTGGGCACCTCAACAATCTGCAGTGCAACAATAGGGATGTCCAGATCGAATTTCTGCCCCCTAACACCACCTCTCTCATCCAATCACTGGACCAGTGTGTAATCCGGGCCTTCAAAGCCATATACACCCGCAGATCCCTGCAACACCTCGTCGAGTCAATGGATAGCGACAAGGATTTCAATCAGTGGCAGTATTGGTGGGACTTCACCATTGCAAATGCCTTCACAATCATTCAAGAAGCCCATTTGGACCTAAAGAAACGAGACCGTGAACACCTGCTAGAAGAACATCTAGCCAGAGTGCGTTCAGGACAACATGGGCTTTTCTCCTGGTGAAATCCTGACTGCATCAGTAAGCAAGACTGTGGCACTGGCATGAATCTTCGGCAGTGATATGAGGGAGGATGGGGCCAAAGAGCTCTCGGTGCTCATCCTACACCCTTCACTGATGACGACTTGGAGGAGCTCACCAAGTCTACCAGTGAGAGGACGATGATGAAGACACTGACGTGGCTAAAGAGCAACAGGGTCTAACTTCAGAAAACCAGTCTTCCACCATAAGATTAATCAAGGAGACCTAATAGTCAGTTTATTCATGTGACGATTCCATGATGTGGGCACTCAAGCTCAGGCAGGCACTGTAATCTGTTGTATTTCCATACAAGAACCTGCTTGACAATATGAAGAGGCAGGGGCAGCAGTTGCCTATCACAATGTTGTCTAAAAAGGAGCCACATCGACCTCACGCAGCACGGCCACCTGCAGCACTGCAGGGGCAGAAATGGAGGAGCCTCCACCATCCACCCCAGCCGCCCCTGATGTCCCTGATAATCCAACCTCACCCCGTGCTTCTCCAGAGCTCAACTAGAGCTCATCCTGCCATGCAGTACAGAAAAATTATTATTTATCATCCGTCATGTACTACACAACAAATTCTCATTGTCATCATCATCGTCATCACAGGTGAGTGCCCTGTACAATACAGTACACTATACTGTTCTGTACCCAAAACTGCTCGTAAATAATCACGTCATGTCTTTTAAGGATGTATTAATGTGCCATAAAATGCATTTAGAGGTATTATAATGGGTTTGTAGGTAGCTGAGGATCAGAGAAATGGCAGATGATTACACAACCAAAGTAGAGGAGGAGTTAGAATCAGTGAATTGGAATGAAACGGACTTGGACAGCATGTGGAATGAATATAGGGAATGCATAGTTAGGAATGCTAAACCGGCGTGTGTGGTGTGGCAAGAGTAACAACAAAGAAGAATGGTACGGCATGGTGGGGTGATAGGCTTAAGAGACCGGTGGAGGGAAAGAGGAAGAAGTGGCTAATATGGTTACAGGACAAGGGCTCAGTTGAAATCTATCTATCTATCTATTGCCAGACGCCTCAATCCTGCACGGGGTGGCCACAAACAAATCGCCTCCATGTCACTCTGTCCCCTGCCATTTCATCACCCCGCTCCCAACTCACATCCCGCTCTCTCATGTACCTCTCCACTCCATCCCTCCATCTCATCCTCGACCTCCCCCTCCCTCTCACCCCCTCCATCTCACTCACATACACTCTCCTCATCAGTCTTTCACTCTCCATCCTCTCCACATGCCCACACCACCTTAACGTGTTTCTCCTAACGCTTCCTATCACGTCCACAACCACACCACAACGCTCCTTCACTTCCTCATTTGTTAGTCTGTCTCTCCATGTGACTCCACATGCTCCTCTCAAATAACTCATTTCCACTGCTCTCACTCTTGACTTCTGTCCTTCCAACAGGGTCCAAGCTTCACTTCCATATGTTAGAGTTGGTATCACAATACTGTATGTAACAACTTTTTCACTTCCATGCTCACCTCCTTGTTTCTGATCACTGCTTTCAACGAACCAGCAACCTTCCTTCCCTCCTGCACCCTTTCAAGCACTTCACCCTCCAGACTTCCATCCTTACTCATCACACTACCCAAGTACTTAAATGCACTCACATTCTCCATATTCTCCCCATCCAATCTCACTGTACATTCACTGGCTTCACTTCTCTCGAAGACCATAACTTTAATCTTCCCTACATTCACCTTTAGATTCCATTTCCTACACACTCTCCCAAACATCCACTCCATATATTCTTAATACTTTCCACAATCCTTGTCTATCCACCCAGTCATATGCTTTCTCCAGATCCATGAAGGCTGCATACAACTTCTTTCCCTTCTCTAGAAACTTTTCCACTAAGGATCTAAGAATGAATATCTGGTCTACACAACCTCCTCCCTTCCTAAAACCTCCCTGTTCTTCTCCAACTAATTCCTCGGTTATTTCCCTAACTCTGTCAATAAGTATCCTACCATATACTTTTCCTATTACACTGAGAAGGCAAATGCCCCTATGATTACCACACGCTGCTTTTTCCCCTTTTCCTTTGTACAGAGGAATAATTATACCTGACTTCCAATCCTCCGGAACTATACCCTCCTCCCACGCCAATCTGCACACCTTCCACATCCACACTCCATCAATTCCTGGGGCTTTCCCCATTTTAACTTTTTTCATTGCTTCCACCACTTCCATCCTACTGATTTCTTCCTCTCTTCTCACAACCCTCCTTCTCCCCGCCATTCCCCAGCCACTTATACTTGCATTACTTTCATTCTCTACGTTCAACAGTTCATTGAAGTGTTCTCTCCATCTGTTTACTTTTTCTCCCTTCTCCACAAGTAATCTACCATTTTTATCTTTCACACCCCCACTGACTTCGTTGGCACCCTGTCTAGCTCTCTTTACCCCCTTCCAGAACATTTTCTTACATTCCCTCCACTTTGCACTCAAATTCCTTCCAAATTCCTCATCCACTCTCTTCTTACTCTCTCTTACTAATCTTTTCACCTCTCTCCTCCTCTCTATGTATAACTCTCTCGTCCGTCTCTCAGCTTCTTCGACGCCCCTGTTCCTCATCCACTCATTATATGCTTTCTTCTTTTGTGCCACAGCCTCTCTCACCTCTTCAGTCCATCATGCTGTTCCCTGAACCCCCTTTCGTCTTCTCTTCACCCCACACACCACCTCACATGCTGCACAGATTCCTTCTGTGACTATCTTGCACACACCTTCCACGTCCCCCATCTGCTCCAGTCTATATTTACCCAATTGCTCCTCCACTTCCCTTTTATATTCAGCCTTATTCCATCCTCTTGTAATTTTTCTACCCTCCTTGTAACAAATACTTCCTCCTGTCCTTCCCTTCTTCTCTTCCTCCATCTTGTTTGGATTCTGATTCTGGCCACCACCAAGTGGTGGTCAGAAAGTCCACTTCCCCAGCCTCTATATACTCTTGCATCCATTACATATCTTCTCATCCTTTCATCCACACACACATACTCAATCATTGCCATTCATTCATTCCACCGTCCACCCATCTCACCACTCGCCATGTATACCTATGGATCATTTTGTGCCTGAAGAGGGTATTAGCTAACTCCAACCCCCTCCCGGCACAAATGTCCACTAAAGCACTGCCATTCTCATCCATCTCTGCAGGCACACCCCACTCACCAACCACTCCATCCACCTTCTCATTCCCTACTTTTCCATTCATATCTCCAATCAGAAACACTCTTTCTACTTACACGATCTTGCGTTGGCGCATAAACGCACACAATTGCCCAGATCTGTAGTCCAACTTTCACTCTTACCCACACAATCCTTGACCCAACTGATCCATACTCTCTTACATTCTCCTTCCATCTGTTGCTCACAGCAATACACACTCCTTCTTTCGCCCTCTCATTCTCACCTACTCCCGCGCATATACCCCATCCATACTCCCATTCTCTCACACTCTCACCTCGCCATTTAGTTTCAGTTATTCCACATATATCCACTTTCACACTCTGAAGCACCTGTACAATCTCTCTCTCTCTCACCTCATCATTCATACCCCTTACATGTAAGCATGTAAAGAGACTAGTGAAGAGGAAAAAGAAGGAGGTAAATGATGATCTAGGAAGAAAAACAAATGCAAACTATTCTGAAATTGTGGTAGGTGGGGATGCTCACCATCGACTCGCTCGATGCAGTGCTGCTCTAGGGTGTCTGCCCTTTCCTCTCCTCCTTCCTTCTTCCCTTCAATCCTCTTCTGTCTTTCTTTCCTTCACTATTTCCTTGTCCTTCTGCCTATGGGTGACTTTACACTCCCTCTTCTGTCTTTCTTTCCTTCATTCTTTCCTCGTCCTTCTGCCTGCAGGTGGCTCTACACTGAATGGCAGACAGATGTTTCCTCTACACCAGGAAACCATTTACTACGCTGGGTGGTAACCATATAATCAAATTTTGGCACCTGGTGGTTTAGTGGGTAATTACAGAGCTCCAATCAGATTGAGCCACTGAAGATTTATATCCAAGGAGTGGTTGGGGTTTATTGCTCATGTAATGCCACTCAGGGATGAGTGAGGCTGGTCACTCTCATCTTAAATGTCAGGACCAACTTGCCTAGCCCCAGGCTCCAACACTCCTCTGTGGGGCGACATAGGATTGGATGATGGATGGATGGATGGACTACTCTGAAAATAGGAAGTTATTCTGGAAAGAAGTGCGGAAATGTAGAAGTGAAAGTGGAAAGAAATGTGATGGTGTGAAGGATGTAAGTGGTAGATTATTAACCCAAGGGGATGAAGTAAGGACCAGATGGAAAGAATATTTTTAAAGCCTGATGAATGGGAAGAGAGAGAGTAGAGCGGCTGCAAACATGACTGGTTTTGGGGGTGTGCAGAGAAGGAATGTAGTGCCAGGAGACATGACACCTGCATAGGTGAAGAGTGCTGTGAAGCGACTGAAAAATGGGAATGCAGCTGAGGCTGACGAGGTGTATGCAGAGATGATTAAGTGTAGTGGAGAGAGTGGAATGAAGTGCTTGTTGGTGATATGTAAGAAGGCATGGATGAGTGAAACTGTGCCAGCAGAGTGGAAAAAGACTGTGATTGTACCCCTGTACAAAAATAAAGGTGAGCGAAGTGAATGCAAGAATTATCGTGGCATAAGTTTATTGAGTGTGGTAGGGAAGGTATATGGAAAAATTTTTATAAAGAAAGGAAGACATATATCAGAAGTCCTAGTGAGTGATGAATAGGGTGGCTTTAGGAGTGGCTGAGGATATGTGGATCAAATATTTGCAATGAGACAGATAGCAGAGAAGGCTTGTGAGAAGGACTGTAAGGTGTTTATGGCATTCGTGGATCTGGAAAAAGCATACGACAAAGCAGACAGAGAAGGATTGTGGAAAATTCTCCGCATGTACGGTGTAGTTCGTAAGCTGCTAGGTGCTGTCAAGAGTTTTTATGATGGTAGTGAAGCATGTGTAAGGGTTAACGGGCATCAAAGTGAATGGTTCACGATCGGTGTGGTCATGCTGCAAAGTTGTGTGATGTCCCCATGGTTGTTCAATATATATATGGATATGGTGATGAGATAAGAAAAAACACGAGTAATGGAGAGGGGGATGGCATTGGTAATGGATGGTGATGGATGGAATATCTCAAATTTGTTGTATGGTGATGATGCAGTACTGCTTGCAAATACCAGACAAGAACTTGGTAGGTCAGTGCAGAGTTTTGATGATGTCTGTGAATGCCGTGCCTTGAGAGTAAATGTAGAAAAGAGTAAAGTGATGGTTGCTGAGAGAGATGGTGACTCCCAGTGAGATGTCACAGTGGAGGGAGAGTGACTCCCAGTGAGATGTCACAGTGAAGGGAGAGTGACTGGAATTGGTGAGAGTTCAAATACCTGGGTACAGTGAGAGAAAAGAGAGGAAAATATGCAAAAGAAGTGGAAAGTAGCGTGACACAAATAAGAAAAGTATCTGGTGCAATGAAGGCCTTCATAAGAAACAGAGGCTTGAGTGTTACAGCTGCACGAGGCTTACATGAGGAGTGTTAGTGCAACTTTAACATATGGATGTGAAACTATGGTGTGGCATGAAAATGAAAACTCAAGAGTATGGGCAGTGGAGATGAGACTGCTGAGGAATGTATGTGGAGTACAGAGGGTGGATAGGATATGAAATAATGTGATTCGTGAAAGATATGGAGTGAGGAACTCGGTGGACACAAGAATCGAGGAGAGTGTACTGAGATGGTATGGTCATGTGGAGAGAATGGATAACAATAGAGTGGTGAAAAAGGTATATCTGAGCGAATTTGAAAGAGGAAGGAGGCGAGGGAGGTCAAGGAGAAGGTGGAGAGATATGGCAGATGAGTGTGTGAGGAAGAGAGGTTTGGAAGTCAGTGAAGCTAGGGAACTGACAAGAGATCGAATTGGTTGGATGAATGTTGTAAGAAGTGCATGATCAGGGATTTGGCACTCTTTTTTAATGTGGCAGCGTCCAGACTGACTCTATCGGAAACGTTTATGTGAAGCTACAAAACGTAGTGAATGTTTTTGGTATATCCGATAGACCCGGGGTTCTAGGGGCTTGAATGATGAATGAATGGAAGCGTGGCCCATTGGACTGAGAAAATTTGGGCTGTCTGAATGTTGCCACTCCTCACCCTGCCCTAGGGTGGGAAAGGAGGTCTGGATGCTGCTGCTGCTGATGATGATGTGGGTACACCCACGGACAAATGTGTTGACGCCTCTCCATCCTCACTGTGAACCACGAAACCATGACGTGTGAATCCGAAGCCCCTATAATGAAGATCACACCATACAGGGGCCACCGAGGTGGGGGGTGGAGGTGAGGAGACCGGTGAGTGAGGGGGAGTTTGGCTAGTTGGAGGAGAGGGGGGTGGGGTGGAGTTAAGCGATTCATCACGGCAGTACTATAAACTTGCCTCTAGAGTCAATTATTATCTGACACGTTTATTTTATGAAATGTGTTGGAACTAGACAACCACGCTCACCGGCTTCACGACGTGAACTGGCAAGGCTCCCAGTAGCAAACCACAGGAACCCTCCGATGACGTCATCACTCGTGACTTAGATGTGTGCGTGCGCACACACACTAACACTCTCGTCCTCTCTTCTAAATTTGACAGAAGATTCCAAGGACGAAGCTGGATGGTCTATTTGCGTCTGATGCACACTATGTATCCAATACATAGAATTTTGTTTAATTACTATCATGACCCAGTCTGTGACCACATACAGATATGTGATGTCTCTTAAAGTATTCTAAACTTTCTAGTCTCGGCTGACTGCTGCACGCAGTCGCTCGGTCGAAGCACCTTTCTTGGTGAGACAATCAGCCAGTTGTTGTGATGTATCCACCCAGGATACCTCATCAATCTCCCCCCGCTCCAACATGTCCCGCAACACAGCAATATCAATGCGCAATCTCCTGTCTTCTACGCTCTTACAGGAGTAAAGGGCGTCCACCAGACTCTTGTTGTCGACGAAACACTTTATTTTGATCTTTCCGCAT
>JAGKTI010017042.1:0-18860 GCA_018397915.1 Birgus latro | reverse complement strand
ATGTAATGGTATACAAGTGGTGAAATTTTCAAATCTGACAGATGTGAATGTGAGGTGTCCCATTATGCTGAAAAATGATAAGTTGCCGTGTCTTCAGAGGCACATCTTTAAGTAACAAGGGAAGTTCATCTCTGATAAAATTAACATAGACATTTCCTGTAAGCCTCCCTTCAAAGATATGAGGTCCAATCAGCTGGTTGTCAATCATACCGCAACACACATTAACTGAAAATCGGTGCTGGAAGTTCCGTTCAGCTGTATCAGTGTATAAAATGTACTTGCACAGCTGAGGATGATCTGCTAGCCAAGTACAGCAATAAAGTCGTTGATCATAATCCCCGGGTTGTAGATGCTAACCTTGTTGTATGTGATATGCGTACAGACCTTCCCACTTTAATGTCCTCCATACTTCGCTTGTGGAAGTCGGGATGAAATTCTTCTTGTACTGATGCTAGGGCTGCGGTGTACCATTCCTACTATGTGTCGTACTTCAACTTGCCTCTCCATGTACACGTGGTAAAACACTTTTGCATCTGGGCTCCTGTTTGGATATTTCCGTCTGTATTCTCTTGCTGATGCTTCAGTGTTGCCATTGCAGACCCCATAGATTAAAATCATATCTGCATACTCCACGTTTGTAAAAGTGAATGGCATTGTAGAGAAATGTGGGTAAACCCGTCCCTGCAATAAATAAGCCTGCCACACTCGCCAGCACTTGGCGGGAACTGTCAGTCTGAGCTCTGGCCTCTGAGTATCACTGGTATTGCATCTTTGCCATGTTTACTCCTTCAATAGTAGATTCGTTTGTTACTTTAAAGTGACATACTTTTCTCTGTAGAACAGTTACTTACCTGATGACTAATGAAAGAATAGTTTCATTCAGAACGAGAAAATCGTGCAAAATTTAAAAGAAAATTGAGCAACCTGGCAACAAAGTAAGGCCGCCACCAGCCTGGCCGCCTCCCATTCAAATGTCAGATTTGAAAATTTCACCACTTGTAAACCATGACATTAAATACCTATACTTATAGAGTATTTTATGCTTAGAATTGCATAAGCTTGCATTTCCTAGAGTTTCCGGAGAAACTCATGAATCACCCTGTATTTGTATGGAGGTTCTAGACTGCAAAGGACTCGGTTAAGGACACAAAGTTCCTATGACAAACCGAGTCCTACAGGGCACCAGTATATGCTGCAATGCTGGTGTCTGGACCAGCTTAGCTGACGGGCTCCAGGATGGCTGAGGTAAGATAATCTGTCCCTCAGTAACTCAGTGACAAAAGCGTTTCTAGGCTCAGCCTCTAGGAGGACCTGGCAGTTAATGAATACAGACATGTCATAAATAAAGGATGCAATGTCTCAGGTTCATCGGCATCACGGGGTATCCAGTGTCACTGCTGAAGGAGGTGGTGGAGAGGTCCTCGGTGAAGATAGACCTAGTGTTGTCCTACTCCCGTAACACACTCATTGACGACACTCTGAAGGACTACATACCATTCTTTAAGGTTGGTAACATACCCATATTCAAGAATTTAATATATTCATGGTCTAGTCATACCGTTCTTCTGTGGACATATTGAAGTAAAACTCTTTCTGATGAGTCTACAGGATTTCATGCCATTCTTTAAGGTCAGTCTGCACACTCATATCCATGGTGTTGTTATATACATGAAGCATGCTCTGGAACAGCTCTCTTGGTCATATAATATCAAAGGTGGCTGTTGCCGTAGTAAGGCAGAGTCATATGGTAATATTACAGTGTGGTGTATGGCAGGCCGCACCTTTTATTCAAGTTCCTAGTGGTCTAGTGGTTAGAATTCCTCGACTGGAGTGATGGTCTTGGCACGAGCATTGGTTCAGTCCTGAAGAGGTCACTTTTCTTTTTTCTTTTGATCATTTATTACCATTAGGGACGTAGGCTGGTCATCTACCCACTGCTAAGGCCTAGCATTAATAGGAATTTAGTAGGACGATAAGTTCTGTCATTGTACATCCAGCATCTATTTTTGCATCCCAACTACCTCATATATTAGTGGAATGTAATGATGATGATGATGATAGTGATGTGCTTCAGTCTCGTGGTCTTGGTGTGATCTGTGCCAGTGCCGTGGCGATGGGTCTGCTGTGTGACGGTGCCATAGTGAAATGGCACCCGGCACCGCAGAACATAAAAGACGCTTGCAGGGAGGCCGTCAAGTACTGCAAGGTGGGTGTACTTATTTTACGCTGACTTGGCCTAAAATTGCCATCTCTTTATACTAAATGCTGGGGTGCAGCAATAGTGACACCAGAATATGATGCTTGTCACTAAGTGTTATGGAGAGAATGTAAAGCTGTAGTTTTTGTGTCATTAAGCTACTTGAAATAAGCTATAGAATGATGTGGTAAAATTTGTCTAGTTAAGGTAAAAGAATTATAGTGATGCTTTAATAGGATCGCTAGTGTTTATCTATATTCCTTTCAGTGAATGTCTTTTAACCCCCTAGTGCGAGGACGTGTTTACACCTTACTTACGAGAACATCTTTATAACTCTTTCACTACGAGTCATCATTATTACGTTTCGCCAGTGGCACCTAGATAAACAAAGCAGGATATTTGCACCAGCACAGACAAAAGGTGATATTATTCACGCCTTGATAAGCAACATCAAAAAAAAATAAATAAAAGAAGGCTGTCATGTGCTGAAAGGCTGGACATGGCTGATCATCATCACCTTCACTACAGTAGAGTCAGTTTGATTTTACCTGAAAGAAGTGTGTCACTCTGTCCAGCTCTGTAACTCTTATGTAACTCTCCATTGTCAATGATGTCTAGTCCAAGCACGTCAAAATAAACGAATTTTGGTTATGGCTTCCTTTTTTTGTTCGGTTTAATCGGATGGAACAACTTGGTTGGCTGTAAGTCCTGCATTTTTTTGAGTAAACAAAATAATATGAAGAGAGGACATCACCGCACTAAACGAGTTCTTGGATGGGTATGTGTTTGGTTGAGTGATGGCGTGGAATAAGAACCTGAGAATGTGTGTGTGTGTGTGTGTGTGTGTGTGTGTGTGTGTGTGTGTGGTTCAGGGTGATGGCATGGAATTTATATGAGTCTATGGTTCTGGTTGATGGCGTGGAATACGAACCTGAGAGTGTTAATAAGTGCGTGTGTGTTTGGTTCAGGGTACAAGTCTACCGTAGAGATAAATTTATTCACCTGAGAGTGTTTACCGCTTCACTGCGATGACCCACGTGCGGTCGACAGGCATAAGCTTAAGCCTACTTCATGTTGATGGTTCAGAGTGAGGGCGTGGACCTGGCTCGCCTGGCGGTGCAACACGCCGTCAAGCTGGAGGGCGTGGACACCCACCTGATGGGTAATGACAACTGTGACATCTTGCAACGAAACCTTGACAGCTTCCTCACCCCGCCCACACCCAGGGAAGAGCAGCTGGCCAGGGATGTGTACAAGAGGTTAGTTCCCGGAGGTGGTTGGGGTTTATGGCTCACATACTGCCACTTAGGGTAGAGCGACTGGTCACTTAAATCATCGAGAATGTGTAATATAGCTCTTGACTCATACGCTGCTGATGAGAGAGAGAGAGAGAGAGAGAGAGAGAGAGGGTTAGATGATAGATACCTGAGTACCCTATTTTTTTTCCGAGGCAAAGATGCACTTGATAGGCTGGTGATGATTGGCTGAATGCAACATACTGTATATCGGAGGGAGTAATTTGAGTTAGTAAATAATTTTCGATTCATATTACCTGGTATTTTATCTGATATACAACGATGTTATTCAGACGTGTTGCATTCAGCCAGTCATAACCAACCTGTGAAGTGCATCTTTGCCTTGATTATAAAAAAAAATGAGTAGTCCCGGGCACCTACGCTTCTGATGGCAATATGCGACTGGATGACAGATAAATAAATTATCTGAATATTCATCAGCTGAAACTAGAAGGTTTATTTTACCGATAGTTCGATTCGTTGGACATTATTTTTTCTTACAATGTCCACGTGTGTCAATCCACAATTATACATCCAGATTTACGTCCACACTTAAATGTCCAGGTTCGTAGGGTCACACTTACTATTTCTTTCTTTCTTTCTTTTTTTTTCTTTTTTCCCCCCTACATTTTCAAGTTTTTCGATCCATTCTTAAATTTCGAGATTTTCCATCCACATTAATTATTACCAGTTTTTTCCATCCCAATTCATGTCTCCATTTTTTTTTATGCCTACTTCAATTATTATTTTTTATCCACACTTATATTTCGGGGGAGTTGGTGGTGCAGTGGCAGCATATCCAGCTCGCAACTAGAAAACCGTGTGACCAAATTGCCGATTGGTCAGTGTTGGACAAAGCTTGTTTTCTTCTTGTTCCGTTCACCCAGTAGTACCATTGGGCACGTGGGTATGACTTCGATGGTTGCGTGTTATGTTCAGGGAGAAGACTGGAATTAACTGAATTGACTGTGAACCTTATTGGCCCTCGTGTGGTTGATAGGCGCTGATCCTAAGCCTTTTTTCTATATTTTCAGGTTTTTCGAGCCCCTCCCTCAGAAGCACTGGGAGGGAGGGTATGTGGAAGCCTACTGGAAGGAGCTACGTGCTGCTCAGGTGGGTCAAACCACCACCACCACCACACCCTGGCAGTAACAATGTAATACATGGGTTGAACGGCCCGACGCCACAGCTGCTGCTTTTTGTCAACCAACGAGACCTTCGCTTCTCTCTTTTCTCTTCCACAGTCGATGCTCTTTACTGAGATACTGGACAGAGAAAAAAAATAACTTCTTCAATACCGCTTCCACAGTCACCTTTGGCGGCGATTCTGATGAGCGTATGAACATCAAGATGAGCATAATTGTTGCCATGAAATCATTAGTGAACAGCATACATTTCCTGCAAATTTTGTCACGTTGCTGAGCGTATGAACCATTGATATGTGCATTACTGAAACGATTAGCTACCTTAGAATCCTAACTGCTCTCTAAACCGCTTCACAGAAGCTTACCAAGTTGTGGATTGTTTTTGTTGAGATGGAAGCAAGTCAGTTGTGTAAGCGCCCTCTAGCCTTGCCACTCACAGAGGTCTCGTCTAAGCTGGCTGAAGTTAAATTACACTACAAAAGGAATATTCTGGCTCAAGGGGTGAAGTTTTTGTGCACCTCCCATTGTTTTGGTTCTCATACTGGTTCCTGCGAACTATGCCATTAATTAAACTAAGATTCTTATCATTACCTTATGTTGTCGGCCAAGCCTCAAATTCTTCCCTGTCGCTTATTCTGATTAATCTACACATTCCATGTTCGTAATAACAGCACAAGATGCACATTCTTGTCTTTTATTTAACCTTTGCCTCATTCTTCCTTCACTCTTTTTACCCTGTTTTTCCAGTTTTTCCTCTCTCCATTTATTTCCGGCACCTTAAGTTTTATAATAATTAGTGCATAGTTTCTTAAGGTACTGTACTTTAACCCCTTCAAGTCAGTGATGTAATTTTTATTTTATTCTTTCTACTTTCAAACAACTTCATTCAGGTTAAGAGAGACTTTTCGAACTGGATGGATTAGATACAGTCTTTACTAACTCCTTTCGTGTGCGATATTTTCCAAGTTAAGAGAAATCACCTGGAGGTAGCAAGAATAAACTTTTAAAAACGCATCACCGGATTGGAGATGTTAATATCATAATAATATTTGTGGAAAATCTTGCCAATCGTAACATAGCGATGACCGTTAGTTCGCCGGATTAGATTTTTTTTATTTTTTTTTACTAACCCTGGGACTCCTTTTTAGCAATCAAACAGTAATGATAGAAAATGACATACTGGTCCTTTTCACCAGTAGCATTCTTCATCATCATCAATCAGTCATCAAACAATCAGTTAATCAATCAATCATTTATCATCCTCAAGCATTACCCTTTTCTCCTCTCATGCATTGAGTGGGAGTGATTTAGCACAGAAGTACCGGCAAAGGAACTCGCGGTAAAAATGGGCCACACATCCGTTCACTCATGTTTCACACGTTCAGAATTTTTAGCCCCATCTGTCAGGGGAAAATGATAGTTTTGCTCTGGCGAGGTCGCCAGATGTCAGGGGAAAATGAGTTTACTCTAGAAATAATGAAATATTGTATAATTGGTATACAATGTATAGCTGAGTGTGCTATGTCAATTCTCTAGGGTCGAGAATTACAAACTTCCTCAACGGCACGCAGCAGAGACTAGAAGCTCTATTGGGCTGCAATATTGTACCGTTGGCCTATGAGAAAGGTTCTTCTCCCCCCCCCAACAATTAAAAAAAAATGATAATAATAATAACAGGCTCTTGGCTGAGCCAAACTCCTAGCTAGCACAACGGATTTAAGGAGTGATGCCAAAGCTGGCCTAAGTACCGGCCGTGATTTAATTCAAAAGTTGTGCTAACACAGAGTAGCAAAATTATTAAATAATAGAGTGGAGTAATCAAACACAGTTAATATACTTTAACAAAGCTCAAGAAAAGAACTGTGAATTTATTAATTACAAAGAAATGAATTTACATCACATGAAATTCAAATCAAGTAAAGGAATGCACTCACTCACTCAGACACTCAGATAACGGCTAAATATTTCAAAAAGCTTAGCCTAGGAAAAAACCAGAAAATACTGATCGGTATGGATGAGACTGTACTGTAGTCGATCACCAACAAGGATGGGAGTTAGGGAAGACACGCCGATTCAAGCCGAGATCTGAAATAAAGAATTCACTCGAGCCTCTAGAGGCGCACGACCCAATCCTTCCGTGACTAAGAACAGACTGATTTGAATACGCGACGCGGCGCGGGTGGGAGCTCGCGCGCATGCGCAATTGGCCCGGAGCAAAGCCCGCCAACATAAAATTATCGCACATATTAATTTGCTCCTCAAAATCACAGGATGTCACGATTTAACTAATGTGATTTTACAATGTAGAAAATTCGTGACACCATCTCAGAGGCAAAAATATTCACAGATAATTGTAACTTCATTTTATATGAATATCTGTACACCTTACTCTGCCCAGCCCACACACATTCCTTTACAGTCCCGTTTCTGCTGTTCCTACTCTTGGTTTTTGATGCTCCTACTCTTGGTTTTTGATGCCCAAACCATTCCAGAGTCTTGCTGATACACCTTCATACAGTCATCTGGCAGCCTTAATACCCAGACCTGTTTCGTATCAAGGCCTTCATAGCACCAGCCACTGTACTTCTTAGCCCATTACATGTACTCTCTCTTTCACACATACACGCCTCTTTTATGTCTGCACCTTTTGTTTATTCATTTTGACTAAGTGGGGATTTTTCGTCCTTTTCTAGCTTGTTTCCCACAGCTCGGTGGTAAAATTAGACAATAGCATGATCCTTCACTCTGTCCACAGCACTTCTTCGTGACTGTCACCATTTTCTAGTGTTAGTGTCTTGTTATATTACAGCACTGAAGATGTAATGATGACAGTTTTGTGCTTAGTGAAAGTGAGTAGAGTGTACGTGCTTGAACTCTTCCATTTTTCCTCTCTCTCTCTCTCTCTCTCTCTCTCTCTCTCTCTCTCTCTCTCTCTAACACACCACACTAGGATCACTCCTTCTTTAAAAATATTACTTTCCTCGTATCTTCCTTTGCTTTCATACGATTTTCAAAAAATTTTGAACCAGTCTACAAAGAGCTTGTTTTTTTCTCGTATCTGATGGAAGTTGCCACTCTCACAACATGAATATTAAGTGGTGGTTCCATAAAACTGGATGAGTCTTAGCAGGAGTGAGTATCCTTGGTTGCTAGTCAAACATATCTTTCAGTCAGACGACAAAATTGGCCGCAGACTGAGCTGATAAGGGATAGGGATCTTTGCTAAAATCAAACCGACTAGAATAGCGACAACAGCATCATGCGCATACATGAGGTTTGAGATTGTCCATCCTTCACTATTTGTCCCTGCTGCTTCAATCCCATCTCCACAGCTTTGGATCTGACCTCTCATAACCAAAAGCCAAATGAATAAATAAAGACCTAAATAAGCGGATACATATATGCACAAATAAGTAAAAAGGTGAATTCTGTAAAACAGCCATGGCGACATCACACATCCTTGTCTTACTGTAATTATCTGATACTGAATCACTTCCTCAAACATCCTTCTCCTGTTATACTCGTTATCGTCATAAAAACTCGACAGCATTCAGAAAGATTTTATCCACATCATACATATGTAACGTTTTTCATAACCTCCCTGTCCTCGCTTTTATTTGCTTTATCTGGCGCCATAAATGCCGTAAGTGTCTTTTTTTTTTTTTTTTTTTACTCTCCGCTATTTATGTTGCAGTTATTTGATGCACACGTACCTCTCACTCCGGAATTCGATCTCTGGCTGGGGCAGGGCACAGTTTAAGGATCCGAATTTTGTTAAAACAGCCATTACTGATGTACCACAATACCCACCAACATGTCAAAATACCCCTGCTGGTACCAACACACCAGTCCGGAATGAGAGAGTCCTAGCATGTATTCAGTATGGACGGTGGGTGTTAGCGCCAGAGTGGTGATATGTGATAGGTGTGTGGTACACAAGAAAACCTCTGGGCTTCAGGGAACAGGCTGTTAAACCTGTGCCCAGAGTTGGACACACTCGGACGAAAAAAAAAAAAATCCTTTCATTCAAGTACACATTCTTAACTTATTTCCTCTGTCTGCAGGCTTTTTTTTTTTCCTTTTCACAAAATTCCCACAGACGGACCATTCCACTTTCTCCATTACATCTCATCGTTGCTGCTTTCCCATTCGTCAGGCTTTTCACTGGGTAATTTTCCATTTTGTTGTATTTTCCTGCGTCACATTCCTTCTATAATATAATAGCCAGTCATGTTTTTTACCACTGATTTTCTCCTTCACATTCGCCAGTTATCAAAAAGCCATTATATGCTCCTGGTGTTGCATCCATTTGTTTGCATTTTCTCATTTTCACTCATTACAGTTTCTCACGTTTTTACACATTTATTTCTGCACTTTCCCACTTCTTCCCAACACTGCTTCCAATTAACATAGGATTACGTACTGATTCTGCTTCCAAGTTTATTTTTATTTTATTCTCCCCCCCTCCCTGCCTCCTTTTCTCTCTCTCTCTCTCTCTCTCTCTCACTCAGTCACTCACTTAAAATATCTCTTCACACCTCTTGTTCTCAGCATATTCCCTCTTTCTTTTATCACAATTCCATTCATACATGTAGCCCATTCATTTCTTCCTTTCCCTCTCCTTCACTCAGCGTATATTCACATAAACGTAACATTATCTTTCCATCTCTAGCCAGACACCTTAATCCCGGAGAGGGTGGTCACGAACAAACCCCCTGCATGTCACCCTGTCCTCCGCCATCAGGCTACTCTCCTTCCAACTTTTTCACAATAACTTTCAAATGTCCGTTACTGAAGGGGATCATTTAATAAACAAAAAGAATGTGATATTTTTAAAATTATAAATGTATAAGAATTCTTTTAGGTGTAGATCATGCACTAACATTTGTTCTAACGACTTTAGTACGATCATATCTTTTGTAGCTTAACGTTGCTGCTTCGAAACAGTCTTATTCACCTTAGGAAAGAAGCCTCTTAACTAATTACAGAGTCTACTTTAACCTTTTCATAACGAGACGTCTTTCCTCATTTAAACACAAGACCATTCAGGCAGCGCCATCTCCACTTTCGATCTTGTGACCTTTGACATTATTTGCCCCAGGTTTGGTCACTTGTTCCTCTGATAGGCTTCGTTTTTTTTTTTTTTCCCCCCTTCAAGTTTGGTGCAGTTCCATCCAGTAGTTTTACCATGATGTTACTATATAGTAGACAATCGGACCAAGAAATCCACCCAAAACAAAACCTCCTTGGCAGAGGTAAAATCGGTCTGAGCGTAGAGGGACTTAGGACGCGATGGTACTGAAATGGCTGAAGCCTACACAACTACAGCACGCTTCACACTCGTGTCGGGAAGCCGACAAGGCTCTCCTCAGGCAGATGTAAGCAGACACACAGCTGTAACAGGTGTGGATACGAGTTCACCTGCTGGACGTGAGTTTAGGGTGATATAGGGACAGAAGAGAAAGAGCAGGGAGCCTGATGTTAGCTCCACATATAGCTGTGGGCAATAGGTATAGGGAGGTGGAGTAAGGAAGGAAGGTTGAGAGAGAGAGTAAGTGAAAGCTGAAGAGAAAGTAGGAGAGAGAGAGAGAGCAAGAGGAGTGGTGTTAGGATAGAGGTCAGGCAGAGGATGGGAATGCATGCTGACCTCTGCATTTACTACCGTGGGAAGCATGCTGACTTCTGCATTTGCTCGAGCCTCTACAGTGGATGACGCGCGGATGACGTGTGGAAGAGGGTGGTGGATGAGTGGGTGATGCCATCACCCACCTTGCAACCATGTGAACTGTTGGTGAACATTGGCAACCCTTGAGGCCAGGACAGGGTAGAGTAGGGCAGTGCAGTATTAGAGTTCAGAGTAACATCGTGGCAAGGAGACGTCAGCCCGGGGGCAGCGAGACATAACGAAGGACGTAACCGTGAAGCCGAAAGGAAGTAGAGTTCCAGGGGCGACATGAGAGTACTTCTGTTGACAGTGAGTAAGAGTACAAGCTAGTGTAATCGCAGGTACAACTTGTGAACGGTGGTACTATTTGTTCGTCGTCGGGACTTGTAGTGAGGCTCCTAGTTACTTAGAAAGAAACGGAAGGAGAGAAGATTTTAATGTTTAAATATGTTTCTTGTATTAAGTGATAAGATACTAATATAACAGTGTAACATAATCTCAATAAGTGAATAAAAGAGAGTGCTTTAGTTATAATAGTACTAGTGTGTAATTAAAGGATTAAATATATAAGGTTGACTTTAAAGCCCGGAATAAAGGAGTGCTTTAATTAATTAATACAGTGTTAGTAATTAAGTGAATTAAGTGTAGATGATTAAGTGCGGGGGTAATAAACGGTATCCAGCACGGAACTTTTAAGTGAAGTGAAATGAGGTGGAAAAATACCTCATGATTTTTATGTGTGTAAATATTTTGTAGATAACTTTTTGATAATTAAAACCTAGAAAAGCCATATCATTTTCTTTTCTTCCAGTTCCCAGTTCTGAGTATATATGAATAGTGAACATCGAAGTCGGGCATGCCAGTGTCTATTGTTTCACGCTAGCAAAGTAATAAATACAGGAGGATAATATTCCCGAGGTAAATATCATTGCAGTATTAAGGGAGGTTGCGACAAATGGTGGCAGCGGTGGGATAATAATGGTAGCAGCGCTGGGGATAGTTATTTTAATTGTTGCCAATAACAGAGTTGGGAATAATTAAAGGAAATAACTTATAGGAACTGGAAGGAAGAAATAGTGAATAGTGAATATTTTTTCTTTTAATTTTTTCTGCAAATGAGTGACTCTGATTGGAAAGGCGACCCAAACCCAGTTGAGGAATTGGTTGATTCAGACGATTTTGACTCTGTTTCTGACGATTCTGACACAGAAGACTCTGACACAATGAGTACACCACCTAATCCTAATGCTTCGTGTAGTGTTGGAACCACTACGGGGAGTACAGGGGGAGATATTGCACAGTCATCACAGCAGTTGTCACAGACCATCTCAGATAATAGTAAGAATCCCATACAACAATTGGGGGCTATGAAATATTTTTGTAGTTCAAAATTTCGCTTCTCAACAGACTATCCGGGAAAACGATTGGAGCCAGACACTATGATCTGGTTACATGACACAGAGATGAGGATTGATGATAATACGAAGTGGACTACGAGAGGGAGAATGGAAGTGGCTAGGATATTTTCACTCGGTCTTGTGCAAGAGATTATGGAGATTTTAATACGGGAATCTGGTGGGAACTGGGATGTGTTCAAAGATGGTGTGCGGGAAGAGAGTCTGGAGATGTTACACTGGGAGTTACTTTCGGCAAAAAGGAACCCCGGGGAAACTCCACTTCACTACTTCTACAGGTTACAGAGTCTGGGGGATAGGATTGTCAGAGTATGTGCAAGTTTCCAGGATTCAGTAAATTTTATAATTATCAATAATTTTTTGGACATGTTTCCTAAACAATATCTTGCACAAATTCCTCAGAGCCGATACAATAACCCAGTAGAGATAGCGAAGGAGGGAGTCAAGTGGGCGGAAAAGACAAATTCGCCTCTATCAGAAGACAATGTACTGAAAGAAAAGAAACAGGGAATGATTGCTAGTGTCAACCCAGCAAGCAATGTGAGTGTGTCGCCGAGGCAAAAGATTCAGCCGAACACTGGGGCGAGGAATTGTACAAGTGCGAGTGGGCCAGTTCAGTGTGGCTCAGAAACTCATCAGGGTTCATGCGGTGCAAGTTCCCGTGCTAATTTACCTGACAATAATGATTGCCGTAGGTGTGGGATGCCAGGGCACTTAGCTAAACGATGTCGTGCGGACAGGCCACTCCAACAGGGGAAGTATGATAATTTGTCACAGGAGCAGAGGAAAAGGATCAGATGTTTTCGTTGCTCCATGACGGGACATAGAGCTGAGCACTGTGGAGTCCATGTGGATAATCCCGGACAGCCAGTAGCTAGATGTAGGGAGTGTCAGAGTACTGCACATAGTACAGCTCAGTGTAATTGGAAGAAGACTAAGTCACCCGATGAAGAAAAAAAAAGCTGGAAGAATCGGGCTGGGGAACTTAATAACTGTCACTACAAGTGATGAAGTAGCGAAGTTGGTGGTGGTAAAAGGCATGTGCGGGAATTTACATTGTGAGATACTTCTGGATACAGGAGCTTGTAAATCTTTGATTAGCCAACAGACCTATGAATTTGCATCAGGGCCCGATACTAATCTCCGACCTTATCGAGGCGGTGGTTTGGTGTCCGCCAGCAGTGATGCAATGGACATATTGGGATTGGTGAATTTCCAGGTACAATTAGGTGATAAAAAATATAATCAGGAATTTGTGGTAGTGATGGAACTACCCTCAGCCGTTTCCATAATTTTGGGAGTTGATTTCATATTCGCACATAGCCTAAGTATCACTGCCAACCCGCTATGTATAAAGGTCGGGGAAGAGGAACTTGATTTGGTGACCGAGGGAGGGAGTGTTTCTCGCGTAGAGTACAATCCTTCTTTTGTGATAACTGAAGCAGTTCCTCCATCTGAGGAAGAGGATTTTGTGACAAGTCATTGTGTCACGAATGAAACAGACATTCTGGAACCTTACACATACGGAGCAATAACGTTAAAGACAGCGTTAAGTGGGTGGGAGGTAGGAATGTTTATGCCAAACACTGGTAGTTCAATTGCGGCTGTGTTGTGGCCAGGTATTGTAAGCACAATGGATAATGGGGCAACTGGGGAAGGAACATGTTTCACTGTGGCGTATGTGAATTTAACCCCTGCCAGGATATTTATAGATTGGGAATATAGGGTAGGTACCGTATCCCCTTATGAAGAGGTCAGGTGGAGGGAGGAGCAAGTGAGTCAAGGGGGAGAGCAGATCACTAGAGTAATGAGTGAGGATAGACTCAGGAAACTGTACACGGAGGTAGATCAGCCGGGAAAATGAAGCATTAAAAAGGCTAATAAGGACACACCCAAATGTGTTTGCATTACCCGAGGACCCACTTACTACTTCACCATACTTTTATCATCACATATGTGCGGATGGACCGGTAGTGAACTGTAGGCCATACCGTATACCAACGAAGTGGCATGATCAAGTATGTAAGCAACTTGAAGATTTATGTAGACAGGGGATTATCAGGCCTTCTTGTTCATCTTATTCTTCACCTCTATTTCCAGTAGTTAAGAAGGATGGTGGTTTGTGGATCTGCTTAGACTTTAGACATTTAAATAAGCAGATAGTTACAAATCCTTACCCTTTGCCTAATACTGAGCATATTCTTTCACAGGTAGGTGAGAATAAGTACTTCAGTAATCTAGACTTAAAGCAGGGTTATCACCAGATATCTTTGGATGAGGAGTCTAAGCCTCTTACGGCTTTTTCCTCACCTGAAGGGCACTGGGAGTATTGTAACCTTTCTTTTGGATTAAAAGATGCACCGGCTTCTTTCCAGCGTATAATCAATGAAGTCATGATCAGTCTCACGGGAAAGATAACCCATACTTTTTTGGATGACATTATTATTTACGGAAAGACGTTTGATGCTCATGTTCATAACCTAGATGAGGTCTTGGGACGTCTAGAAGGGGCAAAGCTAACTATTAAATTGCCGAAGTGTAGTTTCTTTAAACAGGAAGTATCCTTTTTAGGCTATGTCATCACAACAGAGGTATTACACCCTCAGCCAGAGAAAATCCGTGCAATTCAAGATATTGCGGTTCCTAGTACTTTGAAAGAACTCCAGAGTTTCTTGGGGTTGGTAAATTATTATCGCTGGTTTGTGGAAAATTTCTCCCAGATAGCGGCACCACTCACGAAACTTACTCGTGCGAAGAAAGACGTAAAGAACACAAGACAGCGTGTGGAGTGGAATGTGGAGGCAGACCGCGTGTTCTGTGAACTTAAGCGAAAGTTAGCGGAAGATGTATTGCTAGCTTTTCCTCACTTTGATAGACCTTTTGTGTTAACTACGGACGCCAGCGGTACGGCGATTGGCAGCCTTTTTTTAACAGAAAGATGATCAAGGGTTCCTTCGGCCATTAACTTTTTTCAGCCGTGCTCTAAACAAAGCAGAGTTGAACTATGCTACAATTGAGCAGGAAGCGTTGAGTATTGTTTACGGCTTGAAGGTGAACAGACCACTTATTTTGGGTTATGAGATATTGATTCAGACCGATCATCGACCTCTTACTTGGTTGTTTAATGTAAATGTGGCTTCAGGGAGGATTGCAAGATGGCAAATTCAGGTAGCTGAATATGACATCAAGGTTGAATATTTACCAGGGCAGCAGGATACTGTAGCGGATGCCCTATCCCGTTTGAGAACGACTCAGTCTAATAATGAAGATGAAGTTGCACTACTTGTGAGTTCAGGCGCTGTGGAAGTAGACACAATAGATTGGGATGTCACTGAGATAAGGCAACAACAAGATTCACACCCAGTTTGGGGTAAATTAAAGAGTTATTTGCGGAATGAGACCACAGAGGTACCAAAATTGCCCGCAAAATTGGACTGCTTTCATTTGTTGCCAGACGGTTTGCTCTATAAGAAGGAGAGTTAGTCATTTGGCATAGGGGAAGTATTCCAAATTGTAGTCCCAGAAGATAGTGTTCATTCTGCACTCAGACTTGCTCATTACTTACCGTTATCTGGTCATGGTGGAATCAAGATTACTTTAACTCGCGTGAGACGGTTTACATACTGGCCGCAGATGGAGAGGGATGTCGTGGAATTTTACAAACAGTGTACCCAGTGTATATGTTCGAAGCGTTCGGGGGACGCCCCAACCCTGCTTCTCCGTTTCCCCGATGTCACTGCACCATGGGTCAGGTGTCATATGGATTTGATTGGTCCACTAAATAGATCAGAGGAAGGTCATTATTATGTCTTAACTTTTATTGATGCGATGACTTGATTTCTTATTGCAGAACCATTAAAGTCTAAGTCTGCCGAAGAGGTGGCTAGGGTGTTTGTGGAGTGAGTTATTTGTGTTTACGGAACTCTACAACAATTAGTCACTGATCGGGGTACTGGATTTGTTAACAAAGTGTTTCAGGAATTGGCACTCTTGTTGCACATGAAACATGTGAACATTACTCCTTATCACCCATCCTCAAATGGATTGGTGGAAAGGGCAAATGGTACTATTATTCAGATAATACGTACCATGGTGGAACAGAACGCTAATCATTGGCATTGAATGGTACCAGTTGCTATGATGGCCTATAACTCTGGATATAATCGGACTATCCGTGATTCTCCTTACTTCTTGTTGTTTCTCAGAGATCCACAGGTGCCTTATCATGTAGTGCAAGACCCATCTTTGAAGTACAACCTTGAGGATATACCTAATTTATTTGCTGCCATGGCAACAAAGGTTTTCGAAAGATGCCAGGACTTTCTCGATCGTGCGAGCACAGAAAATGAGAACAGAAGGGCGAAGCGATGTGTAATAAAACCACTTTTGGTAGGGGACCTTGTCTATGTGAAGACTGTCCCTATCAGGGGGGTGGCAAGGAAATTGCAACCTTCGTTTTCAGGACCCTATCGTGTAATTGATCAAGTAGATGATGTTGTCATCAAAGTTCGTCCCATACAAGGGGGGAAAGTAACCACTTTACACACTGACAGGGTGAAAGCTGTCCCAGAGGAGTGTATTACTAGGAAGCAGAATCGTAATGCGAGAATGGCTTATCCTATTCATGAAGGTGGAGAGACTAGGGATAAAGGGGAAAATGAAGGTGAGGAAATAAATGAGGAAGAATGTATCCCAGGGCCTCTAATTGACTTTAGATTGCCTTCTTCACAAGTAAGTCAAGCTATAGGCAGTGATGCAACAGGCAGCTGTGACAAGGCGAGTGCACGGGGTGCGGGTCGGGAGCAAGCGACAGCTGAGTGTCAAGGCCAAACACTGCCTCCCTCACCTCTCCCACCACACCACTCCACACCTCACACTCCACCACATTGCAGATACAGTTTGAGGTCACATTCTAGTGTCGCAGACTACCCGTTGTGTATGGATAGACCTATAGAGTATCAGACTGCACAAGCAGAAGCACCTGGTGTGACTGAAACACAGACTGAAGTGACTGAGGACGACACAGGAGACATGTAGTTTTTACTAAATGAATAAACGATAGTCAGGTGAACTTGTGGTTATAGTTTTACGAATCTCTCAGATGATTGCTTGGGTTTGGGTGAGTCCATCCCAATTGGAATCGATAGGACCACAAGAGGAGACACCTGCCAACTTGCGATTGGTGTTTTCACCTGTTGGTTGTTTGATGATCACAGGAAATAACTATGTAGTTCCATTTGTACTAAATAAGGAGGAGTTGTTCCAACCTCTGTTTGTTGCTCACGACTTGAGTGATGCCATTTTGTGGAATGAAGGCCACATGGATAATGGCAGTGCTCTAGTTGCCTCATTACAGAACACTGTGCATGCATTTCAAAATGAATTTGATGCTCGTTATCAGGATTTAAGTAATTATATAGACTATCTCATGTCAGATCATCCATGGAGTCATCCCTCCAGGAGGGGTGCGATCGACATATTGGGGCAATTTGCCAATGTCTTGTTTGGAACAGCTACTCAACAACAGGTTGATGATATTCATGCTAGATTAGGGAGCCTTGAGACGATGTCAGAGAAGGGGAGATCAGTATTAAATGTTCATTCCAAGGTATTGAATAGCACAATAAGGAATGTGTCACACATGCAGGCAGCACTGTTGAAGATACAGAAGGCTGCAAACATTTCTTACAGTATCATAAGAATGTATTCACTGAAGACTTTAGAGTTGGAAAATAAGTAAAGATGTATGAGGCGTTGTTTAACCTTCAACTCGCCTTGTCTGACATCATAGCTGATCATTTTAGGATTAAGTTGGGCATACAAGAGATGCTTCATGCTAGGCTGAGTTTAGATATTGTCCCTAACGAAATCTTGCTGAAATTATTAGGGAATATATCACTCAAGGAGCCAGGTCTACTTTTCTCAGCGAGGCCAGAATATCTAGCACTGTACCGTGATATCATAAGGTTGTACCTCGAGGTTACATGTCAGCTGTGTGCTTTTATTTACTAATACCGGTGTTAGGTGACCCTTGTGATGTATTTGACATCTTTAGGATCACCTCACTTCCTTACAGTGTGCCTGCTACGGAGGTCTACGTGAGAGTACTTCACCAGTTTAATTTCCTTGCTTTCACGGAAGACCGCCTCCATTATGTGCTGTTTCAAGATTTCACCAGTTGCAGGGACCACCAGGACTTGGTGATCTGTGAACCTTTGGGATCAGTTTACCATGTTTCAACTCCTTCTTGTGAGAGTGATTCTTTTCTTAACAGAAACAATGCTACAAAGCTCTGCAGAAAAGAAATCTTAACTTCGTTCGGTCCAGTTTTTGTGAAACTGAAAAACCACTGGTGTTTCTCCACTGCACAACCTTTGCAATTCACGTTGAAATGCGCAGTAAATCCTATTAGGAAGACAGTGCAAATTGTTAAGGGAGTAGGTAAATTGGTCTTGGGAGATGGCTGTAGTGCTCACAGTGAGGCCTTGACTCTTCCTGCTTATGTAACTCTTACAGTAGATACTAAGCTCACTGTCTACCCCCAACTCTTAAACCTCAGTACCTCACTCACATATGCTGAACTTACGGCTATCAAGGACGTACCCACTTTAGGACCTAACCTTAACATTACTCCTCTGTTTCTGGATGATCTTAAATATCAAAGTCAGTTGCAGTTAATTAAACCTCTAAAACCCTTCGGTTCCTCCAGTTTCTTCTGGTACTTTGTCCATGCTGGAATAGCTCTCTTTCTGGTTTTCCTGTCCGCATATATCCTTTACAAGTGTTACACCAATGGCTGTGGGTGTGCATGTTGCAGACTTGGGTCCATACTCAGACGTCGACACGCACAGAACCCCACCATGCTCTACTCACGACGAGGACGTGTGATTTCATCTTTGGGGGGAGAAATGTCGGGAAGCCGACAAGGCTCTCCTCAGGCAGATGTAAGCAGACACAGCTGTAACAGGTGTGGATACGAGTACACCTGCTGGACGTGAGTTTAGGGTGATACAGGGACAGAAGAGAAAGAGCAGGGAGCCTGATGTTAGCTCCACATGTAGCTGCGGGCAATAGGTATAGGGAGGTGGAGTAAGGCAGGAAGGTTGAGAGAGAGAGTAAGTGAAAGCTGAAGAGAAAGTAGGA